>JACEIK010004913.1:67720-107896 GCA_018107945.1 Datura stramonium
ATATAATGAGTTGAGATAATTATTCAAATTCTGTCCATTAGATGAAACAAAGAAGTTAAAGTAGCTTTAGTTTGCTTAAGATTTAAAGTTCGACTTTAATTTAGACTTGATTGATCATCTACAAAGTCAAATTTTTAAAAAGTGTTCTAAATTATGTGTTTTCTGGGAAAAATAATTTTTTTTAGTTTCGATTTTTGCTACTTTTCAAAAAGATTTATTTTCTTCTAAAAAATTAATTAAATACATTATTTTTTAAAAAATAAATATTTTTTAATCTCTCGAATATTTGGCTGAACAAACTCTAAGTAGCTTTAATTTGCAAAATCTTGTTTATTTTTTGGATCTAGCAAGAAGACTGTGAGCTAAAAAAAAAAAGGACAAAAGAAGATACTCATATATTTCATACACGATAGCCACGTTGTTATCCAGCTCCACCCTGTAATTTCGTAGTTTTTCTTTGACTATTCTTTTGCCACTTCATTCCTACGTCGTTTTGTTTTTTCCATAGTTGATTTTGTTCATATTCTTTTTCTCCTTTTGTTAGGCATTTATCTCGTGTTAATTGAATAACATCGAAAAAGCCCCTAATCTATTAAATTGGCTGTAAAATATTCCTCTTTCATTTATTGAATAAAAAATGTGTTCAACGTTAGTTTTTTTACTTTAAAATAACCTCTACAACTTGTTAAAAAAATATTATATTGTCACATATTAACATATCTACTTGGTGTAAGGGACTATTAATTTGGTATCTTATAACTAGGTACAGTGTCACGCTCCAATTTTTTGTGAGGCGAACTATATTTTATTTGAATACGTAAATCTGATACAAATATATATACTAAATCGTATTGCATCAATAAGCTCGAAAACATATAAAAAAAAAGCAAATGGATATATTTTGAGTAAGAAATTATATATATATACAATAAAAGAATTTCTGGTCCAAAGTGTACAAGTCCTAACATATCAACTGAATAAAAACATATCACTAGTCTGTAAAACCTCTATTGAAGTTTGAAAACTGTAAAGCAGATTGAATAACAGGACATAAGTGGAAGACTTATAAAATAGATATAAGAGAGATGACTTACCAGTGGTACCTGAAACTGAAGACAGGATAAGAACCACTTTACTAATATATTCTTGAGTTGTTATACTTAAATTCTTTCAAATCTGAATACTTAACTTACTTCAACTCTCACACTTACCTGCTGCTTTTTATTTTATGAAAATAACATTTAATGAAATCATGGCCACTTTTGGGACCATACGCTTTAAAACAAAGAAAAAACATCAGCAACTCTGGAGGCAATACAACTTTACAAGGCCAGGTAACAAATGACCACTTTGGGGGACTAGTAACAAATAGCTACTCTGGAAGCTTAAAGTATACTTTGCAAATAATGTAAATAGGTCAAACAAGACATACAATAACCGAATTAATTAAGCGTTCTTGATTTATCTTCTCTTATCTTCTTAAGCGTATTAAACATGCATTGTTAAGCTTGATATACTATGAACTAATTTGTTAAGTTTGTTCTACTACAGGTGCCTTACTAACTAAATCTAAACATCTTCGGAACATATAACAATTCAATCTAACGCTAAGGACAATTCAATTACACTTTTGTGTCAATTCCTTCAAATTTGGTGTCACTTTGTTGGGCCAACTTTAAACTTCATTTAGGCCACTATTAGGTCCATTAATACATATAAGTATTGCCTACTTGACCCTCTTAACTTGGTCCATTCTGCTTAAATAGATGGTGCACTAACTTACCTTATAAGTTTAACTAAGTTAGTGAACATTGAATTTAATTTTTACTCCACTTTTTCAACTCTTGATCTCTTTACGTACTTAACATTTATGCACATTTATCTTTTTCAAATTATAAATTTAAATACCACTTTGCTATTTCGAGTTTTAAATACTTTTATGATATTAATTTAGTCGTACACGCATTGAAAATATCGTCCATATTAATTTAAAAAAAAGTTGTACAACTAGGTCAATCTTTATATAATTATTACCCTAATGTTCCAAACGCGTTTCTTGAAAATAATCACTTTTTTTAGTTTCTGAAAAATAATTTTTTTTTTGGTAATTAACTAGCATTCCATTAATCACCAAAGTAGAGCATTACAAAATCATATCATGGATAAACACAGCCAGATATCTCAAACAAGGAATCTCATAAAAAAATCTAAAGACAAGCATCTAAGATTTTGCAGGACTAAGCTAGTTCTAGAGTTGGATCTCACATTACACATGTAGGCAGTTTCTTTCGCTATATGTTCCCAGCTTCTGTTTTTGCTAGTGAAAACTCATTGGTTTCTCTCTATCTAGACAACATAGATGGCTTCCGCATACACTAATTTGAAGAGTCTAGCACTAACAGACCTTCCTTTAGCATTCTTGATGATCCACTGGATATGATCATTTCAAGAGTTTGGTAGATCTATCTGTCTTCCCAACCAAGTAAGGAGTCTTCTCCCTAGTTTTTTAGTATAGGTACACTTCACAAACAAATGTTCTTTAGTTTCCTCATCAGTTAGGCAGAGAGAGCACTTGGTGTCTACTGTGATACCCCATTTTGAGAGTCTGTCACTTGTGAGTAATCTGTTATGCGTAGCTAACCACATTATGAATATAGCTTTAGGTCTAGCATCATTTTGGTACATCAGGCACTTCCAGTTTACTCTAGGTTGATCACCTATAAGTTGTAAATAGATGTACTTGATGGTCATTTCTGGGCAGGAACTGTGAAGAGTCATCATAATGGTCTTGGCCTCCATAATCTTTCTAATCATCCAACATGCTTGAGTGGGAGTATCAACCTCACGACGAGCTCCTTTCATATAGTAAGTAATATCCATTTAATCCAAGCTTATCTTTCTTTTGAGCTAGGTCCCAACATGTTTTGGTAGTGGCCTCCTTATTCCATGAGGCGAGGATTAATCAAGAATTTAAACCCACATATGGGTTTAGGTAAACAGGCACTTTGTTCCATGCTACCAAGGCTTTCAAAGTATTATTTGATCTATCCATAGATAAGTGCGGTATGCTTCAATAGTATCAACTGCGAGCGGTATCATAAATAATTGGGACCGATGGCTGTATGCCAAATCACCAGTTGAATCGGTTGAGCCCTCACACATAAGATAGTTTCTTTCTTTGTCGGGAAGAAATTCTTGCAATGATCTTTTGGATTAAGGGCTGCCACTGAAAGATACTAAATCTTTTTGTGGTCGAGACACCAAGATACTTGAAAGACGTATTCCATCGAGTGAATGTCAGACTTGATGTATCTTTTGCTTAACATATTGATGACTCGGCTATCTCTTGCATCTTATTGAGTTAGCTTGTAAGCACGAGGCCTTGGAGAATTTACTAAAGGCATGATGAATGACCTGAATAGAGGGGAGGTCTCCTTTGGAGAATAGGAGTAGATCATTTGCCAAAGCCAAACCTGAGTAATGCCTAGCTGACATTTTGGGTGATATTTAAACCATCTTGTTTTCCTTTAACTCATTCAAACTCCTACTAAGGTATTCCATATTGATGGAAAGAGAAAAGGTGAGATTGAGTCACCTTGTCTCAGTCCTCCGCTTGATAGGAAAAGGTTGGGAGGTTCCCCATTAACAATAATAGAATAGATGCATTAGTTACACCTTTGTAATTTGGCAAATAAACTTGGTAGGAAATTTTAGAGCTTCGATTACTGTTCAAGATATGCCCATTCAACTTTGAATCATAAGTATTTTTGTAGATCAATCTTGAACATACATCTAGGGAAGATGTCTTTTCTACTATGCCTTGATACGGCTCATAGGCTAGGATGACATTGTCAGCATCTATCTCCACACAAGGATAAAACACACTTGAGCTTCACATATTGTGCGGCCATAATCGATTGAGTCTAAACTAGAATTTAGCAATAATCTTATAGAGGACGATTGCAACATGCAATAAGCCTATATTCTCTAATTGTTACGGGATTATTATTCTTTGGGATCAAAGTCACAGTGGAACAATTTATAGGCCTGTACATCCTACCGGTGATGAAGAGTCTTTCTTGACTGTGAGAGACCGGCTTTAGCAGAGTGTGCCAAGTTTTTAAAGTACGGTATCCATCAATTCTGGAGACTTGTCATCACCAATTGCCCGGCAAAACCATCTGGATTTCCTCATCGGTAACCTCACTTGTATAAGTAGTTGTTGTTCATCCATTCAAAATTGCCAAAAGCTCATCAGTGCAATTGCATATTCTATCACTGCCTAATTGTTTGTTATTCCATGTCAAATAACCACCTTTAGATGGAGTTCGGTAAGCCCAATATATTGAATCTGATCATAAAATCTTGTACTTCGGCCGTAGTGACGGGATTTCCACCTATCTGTCGTCAAGATATAAAGTAACGTGAAATCTCCTGAAATCAACCATGGATGGTTAATACTAGGAAGAATAGCCTTCAATTATCCCGTAGTTCCTTCTGACTCTTTCGAATTATAATCATAGACTACCCAGCTCTCGGTCAACATTATTATAAATGTCATGGATCATACAATGTAATACGGGCTTCAATTATCCTCACGCACGAATAATAGGTTTGATCCCAAATAAGCCATATCTGCCCGTTCTTTGCCTTGAAATAATTATGAGCCATGCCCGTTGATTAGCAATGTAGCTAAGAATTCCTTAGGCCTTATGATGCTTAACTCTAGTTTCTATCAAACAAGCAAGTTTAATATGATTATTCTTGAGAATATTAATAAAGTTCCTTTGCTTATATCTCTTATTTATCCCCTCACGTTCCATACTAGACAAGACATTAGAGTTGGTTTGGTCCTTCATTCTTATACAGGTACGGGAAGGTCATAATTTTCCTTAATGCCTCAAAACTTATTTCTGAGTGGGTGTTTCAGCGTAGGGAAGTTGGTGAGTTGAACTCCGGATGGCGGTATCGATATAGGTTCTTTGTTGGGATAAGTCTCTACTATCTGAGCTTTGATGATGTTCATTTGGTTCAGCTTTGTGGAATAACCCGAGTTTTGGAAGTATGCACGCTTATAAGTCTTCTACTTCTTCTTGATCTTAGTATGGGTTGGGTTCACGTTCTCTTTAGTTGCACAATTGTGGCTTTTCGCATACGGAGTTGTGCAAAATACATAGGTTTTCCATTCATACACAATTGAGTACAACTATCTTGCGAACTCTGAAGGCTCCATTATATAGACCTCATCTACCGGGGCTTAGAGACATTGATATTAATTAGCATCCTAGCATGTGAGAGTCTCGTTTATTTGAATGTACATTCATCCAAAGAGAGGGAGTACCCAAAGTACTTGCTATTCTACTCAAAAGATCACATCCCCAAAATCGCATAGGGAGCTTTGGGAACTTAATCCATAGTGGGATGTTAGTGAGATACTCCTTCATAAAATCAAAATCAGATGACCGTTCACGCAAAATCAATGGTCTATTTCGTATTGTGTAAGGCCCTGAGTAGAAAACCTCCCTCTTATCTTCACTTGTTTTGAATTTAACAACATAATACCCTTGTTCCAATAGAAAGCAGTCCCAGTGAGATTCGGAGGCTCCAAGTTTGGGTAATATAATGTTTCATAGCGTGATAACCGGGAAGCTCACCCGTAGTATACCGTCAGAGAGAATTCATCCATTGATCCCTCTCAATTTCAAGACCTTCTTTCAATTTTGGCATTACAATTTAACAACAGAGGGTATATAGGGTGTGGAATCATGTCATTCCTACACGCTTTTGCATTCCTGTGATAAGTTATTCAAGTCTCTTCCCACAGTGATTCCATCTTGTTCTTAGCATGTTACTCCTTCCTTTGTTGAACTTTGGCGGTTTCCCTAGGTAACATCCGAGCTAGGGTTGCTCCAAAGATGTCTTCCCACCGGCAGTTGCATTCACTTCCACGGGAGGAGAGGTTGGTTCCATCATGAATTTTTTTAGTGTCGTGTTACATTGTGTAATCCTCTTTTTCGGTGATGCTTGACATTGTTCCATTGATGCGGGATATTAGCAATTGTAGCATCTCTAGCTATATCTCCTTGGATACGAGCTCAAGCTGAACTCCCAAACGATATAATCGTGCCAGCGTCTTACGTGGTCGTCCTATTCCTTTACCCTTCCACTTTAGCCATGGTTGACCACAGTGGAGCGAGTTAGACTAGCATGCGCCACTCCATGAGAGAGAAAGTTGTTTCACTTCGGGGAATGGAAGAAAAGTTTTGGAAGTACTATTTAAAAACACTTATTTTTTTTAAAACTTGATCAAATATCTCAACTTTTTAAAATAAGCATTTTAACTTCCTAAAGCTTGGACAAACAGCCCATCTTTGAAATAGCCCCTTGAACATTGCGATTTGGGTTTAGTGGACTGGACAACTAAATAGGCCCATCTTGTACCATGGAGCAAGTCAACAGGTTAGCAGTACCGAATATTCATTTATTGGGCTTCATTTCTTCAGGCCTTCTATACCAGATCCACTTAATTTTCCTTGGTGAAAATGGGTGATGTTAAACACAAGATATTTACATAAATTAATAAAAGGATTGATTAAAATGTTAATAATCAAAAATGAAAATTTCTTTTCTTGATTCGAGATAGTGGTGGCAAAATTTTCCCATAAAAATTGAATCAGCAAGTCGGTCAAATTTGAGCGGTTAGCGTCATTTATTGACTTGACTTGACCTCTAAAATTCAGCCTATCTAAAAGTTAACGAACTTGGGTTAAGTACATAGTACAGATTCACTTATGAGAAACATTGTTAAAATACTTGCATATATTTTTATTTGATATGTTATTAAATAATTATAATAAAGAAGAAGAAAAACTTTATTTGTTTGTTTCTCATTGAATAAATGATAAGGAAACAAACAAAAGAATTAAAATTTGTAAAAATCAGCAGTTGAATTACAATACATTGTTCAGCCTATCTTGACTCTGTCCACCTCAGCCTATCTAACCTTTTGGATGGAATTGAGTAATGTATTATTATGCAGTTCATTTTGACGTATTCAAATTAGGTCGAAATAGTCCATTTACGTCCCCCTAATTTGGAGCGAATGGCGTATTCGAGAAAATGAATTACTTATTTCATTTTCTATATCATATTTTTAAAAGCACAGTGCAAACAGAAATATTCTACAACTTAAAAATTATTATTTTTCTTCTTTAAAATTAATAAATTTTGTAGGAGTTGGAAGGTGAAATAGCGATGGAGGCAAAGGGAATACGTTGCACTAGCACAAGGGACAAGCAAATTTAGGACTTTGGATGCATTAGATGAGTTTTGTCCTTTTCAATGTTTTAAACAAATTAGGCCCACTAAATTCCAACCCGACCAACCCACTTACGCCATTTATTCTTTTTAGTTTCATGAATAAATACCAATTCTCCGAATAATTTCTTTCTTCTTCTTCTTCTCCTTTTTTTTCTTCTATCGAAGATCTATTAAAAATAGTTCATACAATTAGAATAAAGTCTGTGTATATTTTATTTTTTTTAAAATTTCATTTATAAATTTATACTCAGTGTGTTATTATTGTTGTTTCATGAATGAATAGTGAAAGAATGGAATTTGGTGTTCATTTCATAAAAGATTGAAATTTTAATAATTTGATATTTTTATTTATTTAAATATGAACTTGTTTGGATTGATTTATGACATGGCTTGTAAGCCAAAAGTTATAAGTTAGGATTTGCTTTTATATTTTTCCATTTATTTTTGTTATTTTGACTTAAAAATAAGTGCTTCAAAACACTTTTTAATTTATCAAAACACTACAAAAGATGTTTAAGCTATTTTGACTTCAAAACTCTTAAAATAAACCAATCCAAATAGGCTCTATATCTACGACAAATCTTTCATGTGTCATATGTGAGTTTAATTTTTTTATATTATTTATGGGTCAAACACGTGAAAATTCTTTAACTCGGATCTAAGACCTTTGTCTGTTCAATTATCGTCTGCCGAATTACATTGTCAAATACAAATTCCCGAAAATTTAAGATTAAAAGAATATATATATATATATATATTCATTTACTTAATTATGCTTTTAACAAAAGAATACCCAGAAAAAGAATGAAAAATGAGAGTGTGAAAAGGGAAATTTTAAGCAAGAGAAAATTTGACTTATATAACTATGCAGAGAGGTTGGTAGATGGGAAGAAAATAGTGAATACACAATTTCCTAATTAAGACTTCTAACTATGTGAGGTGACAATTCTGTTTTTCTTTTTCTTTTGTTGTTTATTTTTGTTTGGTAGTGTAAATGGAGTAACAAATGCATATTTTTATTTTTCTTCAAAAATGGCATGTTCCTGGATTTATCTTCCATGCTATTGTTTTTTAAAAATTCATATTCCCATAAGACACTTAACATTTATATCTAACCTCAATTTTGTTTTTATTGGTATTTATCTCCCAGTATTATCATATCTTTCTCACCATTGTATTGTATTAATGCTATTTCTTAGTAAAGTTTTCTCCTTTATCCCTTTTTTATTGAGTGATTAGTAACAACAATATAGTATGTATTCTTATAAGTGAGTTTGGAGAGAGGGTGATGTGTAACGCAATGTTATTATTATCATGTGAAGGTAGAGATTATTTTTATTACAATAATCTATAACAAATGAAATGTCGTGTGTGAATCTTTGTATCTTGAGAAATTTGCTTTATACGAGAAAAAAATATTTTAAATAAGTTAGTTGGATTCCTTTTATCTATAATTTCATGAGAAGTTGTTTTTTGTTGGTGGGGGAGGGTTCCACCCACTACGTACGGTATCCGCATTAGGGCGACTAATATTGATCGCGCGTTGCATGAGCCATTATGGTGGTAGAACTCCTGCGAGGATTTTCTCCATACCTAGGACTCGAATCCAAAACGCCTTTGATTATGGGTGGAGGGACCCCAACTATTCATCATATTCCATACGTGTGTAACGACTAATTTGGTTGTTTTGTAGGAAGCCGTTCGATAATGAGTGAAAGGCACTGTAATTCCTTGCAGTAGATACGTTAGTATGAAAGTAATAAACAAACAACCTCTCTTTTTTCTTTTTCAAAAGATAAAATAAAGGCGTAGATATTAAGTACAGTGTACCAGGATTGGAAGGCATCCTTCTGTATTGGCAAAAGAAGCTTCTTTTATATTAGTATATATATATATATATATATATATATATATGTTGGGACATTTCTGAAAAGTCTCACATGGGTTTTTCATCTTGTGTTTTGACCACTTTTAGGTATTTCATTTTTCTCTATTATATAGTATATATATACACATACATACATATAGGCATATATACTATGTACTTGTAACTTTAATTCATCATATAAAAATAGTATATCATATATAATTATAGGGTAGTGCAATGTTCCACAAATTTGATAAAGGTTGGGTGGGGATATGGATGAGAGGAATAATGGCTTTTAGTGAAGCATGATGCATAGACACAAACATTACCTTCTTTGGATCCTCAATGGGAGGCAACCTAACCCCCTCTTTCTCTTTAAATTCTAAGTGGAATGTCATGTAGTTGCGTCTCAATCTCAAATAAATTATTTAACTATAAGAATTCTCATCGAAAAGAAGATTCATTACTAGATATATATCAATCAATTTTTCAATGGATATCATCTCAAGTCTGTGAAAAACACATACTTGTCGAAAATGTTTTTGACGGATTTTTCGATCTGAATTTTTGATGGTATGTTTATTAAAAATTGACTGATTTCTAATAGTGATTATACATGTTTAATGTTATATCAATACGATATATCTATAATATATGTGATTTTTATATAAATAATTTTCCTTAATCATGATTAAATATTATATTTTCTAGCTTGATGGGTATGAGGAAATTTTTTCTCTCCCAACCACCCTTAATATCTTTTTCTCTCTAAATAAATGATCAACAACACAAACAAATAAAATAAAAAATTTTTGAAAATTTTAATTTATAGTGTTTTTTTTTATTTTTGGATTTTTTAAAAATTATTTATTTATTTATTTATTTATTTATTTGGTAGATTGCTCATTTGATTGATAGGTAGCTGGAGATAATCATGTGGCTTCATAATATCATCTTTTAAGTATTAAATTAATTAGTAGAAGAGACAATTGTAAGAGTTCAATTCACAAACATCCACTTTTAGTTCAATAATTAAAAAAATATCCGCTGTCATTGAGTTTCAAATCCGCAGTTACTAAAATTGAATAGAAAAAATAATCAGTAGACACTATTTTTTTAAAAGTAAAATTAAAAATAATCAGTAAACGCTATTTTTTTCATTATAATCAACTGCCTTTTTGTGATCTTAAATCAAATACTTGGATCAACAAACTGCTTAAATATTCTGTTTATAATGTCATGATTATAACAAATAGAATGCTATCTAATTAATTAAGTCTATTATATAACAAAATCGTGAATACTTTTACACGTAAAATATGTTTTTGGAATGATAAAACATATATTAGCAGCAGACACCTTTGCTACTTTTTATTTTTAATTTTAAATATCATCTCTCTTTTTCCTTTTATTTGGCGAGTGTCGGTGCATGATACAGTAGAACGGAATTTTGCGATCACTTTAATTAATCATATAAAGCTTTGTAAAAGTTGACACTGAGTTTTCGTTTCTATAAATCAACTAATCAAGTGCCTTAAAATTTTTAGAATAAGGATGTAATGTGGTAAATAAGTTTTCTTAATCAGTAATTTAAAATTTAAATCTAAATATAAAATTGCTATTAATAAAATTTTTAAAATGAAATTTTCGACACAAATTTTAGTGTCGATTTTTAAAGAGAGTATTTTATCTAGGGTAGGCAACGAGCGGTGAGAGGCGATTTAGAATTTGAAAGTTACGGGTTTCATATCATTTAAACATAAATGTGTTAATTAAATCGATTAAATATTTAACCTATTTTCAATCATATAAATAAAAACTTAGAACGACTCCGATTCGATTATTCATCTTTTTGCTTTATAAAGCCAAATAGAACGAATAAAAAAATAAAATAATTATGAAAATTCAGCAAAAGAAAAAAATTCCAATAATATTAATATTTACACACAGAGACACATATATGTCATTCATTTATAAATGTACTCGATGAGTTTTCATATTTTAAAACACTCAATGATGACATACATTATTTATATTATAAATACTTCACATTCTATGTAACTATATTAAATAAGAGGTTGAAAATTTTCTAAAGAAAGGAAGTATTGTGTTAAAAAGTATTGACTCACACCAATAGAAAATCTAAAAAGGTCAAAGAAATCAAATGAAATTTCTGTATAATTTTCATGTCTCTCTATGTAACATGCATTTATTTTGTAATTTATAATTTTTTAAATTATTAATTAGAACTTGATAAACAACAATCGATTTTTAATAAGACAATAAATAACAATGATTTAAATTTTTGTTTGTTGAATTTTTTATGTCGGGTTTTTGAAAATTTGTGAAAGAAAGGAGAAAGAATTTATTGGAAGAAAAAAATTATGGGAAAATACATAAAGACTTCCCTGTGCTACGCACGCTTAATTTTTAGACGACATTTCAGGAGGTCTGTGCATGAATCAGTTCAAGTGATATAAATACAACCTTTTTTGTTCAATCCCACTTATAAGAAAACAAGAGGCCAATCCGCGCACCAATGATTGCCTGCCCATGTTTAATTAATTTAATTTTTATTTTTCTTACTTTATTTCATTTTCTTCTTTTTCTTTTTTCTCCTCTCTTCTCCTTTACTCTACTGCCCTAACCTCATCTCTTCCCCTCGCCACAGCCCATTGCCTCCGCTTCTTCCCGCGACCAACTTCCTGTGAAACTCCATTAGTAATGATTCATATTTTATGTTAATCAACAATATCTCGTATTAGGACAAGTCATCATGAATTTAAAAATAGCTCATAAGCAAATTAATGAGTGGGTCTTAAGCAAAATTATCGCATTACCGCACACCATCACTGTTATAATCACTTTGCCGACAATCATTATAGCCATTGCAAAAATCATTGGGATTATAATAGATTGAAACTTCATTAAAATAAAATTTTGTAGTATTAGTTAATCAAATAAAAACTTTACAACAAAAATAAAAATTAGAAAATAAATAAATAACTATGAGATATTGAGAATAGCTTAAGGAGAAAATGAGCTTGAACACATAGAGGAGAAAGAAGATAAAGAGGGAAAGAAGGCAATATTGAGAAAAATGAAAGAGATGATGAAGAAGATAAGAGGAAAAAAAGAAAAGAAAATTAAAATAAATAAATAACATAAAAGATATTTTTAATGAAATAAATACTGAAAAATAATAAATAATAAATTTTTTATTTTGCTCCAGCTCTGTGGAGGTGGAGTACACTCTCCTAGGCCAAGTGGGCAAAGAGGGTAATAAATTCACTCGAAATAAAATTAGGGATATAAGGGCCCCTTACATGAAAGTTAAAGTGTCTTTTTAAAAAAATGTTATAGTTGGAGGGTTATCTATGTATTCTCTCAATAATTATTAATTCCATGCCTCAATTTATGTGACAATTTCACAAGACTCAATTTAAGAAAAAAAGAAGACATTTAAAATTTATTGTTTAAAATAAGCCTTGACATTTTATGTAGCTATAAATTCGGTAAGAATAAAGTTAAGTTGTTTCTAATTATAGAAAATTAATATTCTTTTCGAAGAAGATTAAAAGAAAAGATATCGTATAAGTTAAGACGGAAAGAGTAATATTTTACGCTTAGAATAAAAAGGAAGGAAAAGAAAATCAGCAAAAATTAAACAAAAATTTGTTGGCAAAAATCAAGTGAAGAAAGCAATTAGATGAGCGTATTAATGAAAATATAAATGGTAATATTTAATAACTTAGCGTGTGATCTCCTTGGCCTATTAGTATAAGGTGTTAACTTTATTGCAGTGGTCGAGGGTTCAAATCTAGTGTGGAGCTTCAATATTTTGAGCAAAAGAAATGAATGCAGGTGGCATAAAAAATTATTACAAAGGGTGCGTTTGGACTCAAACTCTAGCGGCAAGGTGAAGATTTTGACCTTTTACCACTCACACTATATTTTAGCTTGTTATTGAGATAAATTTATATATTATAAAATATTTTATACATATACACATATATATTTAAAATTTCAATCGATGTGTCTGGATATCGTGGCAGTCTCACTTTAATAGTCGTCGCTTGAGTGAATAATTAAACAAAAAAGAAAAAAAAGAAAGAAGCATGAGGTGGAAAGCCACGTAGGAAGATGGATTGACCAAATATAGATTCTTTTCACGTGGCAAAGGGTGAAAAAGGACATCATGATGAGCACCTAATTAAAAATGTAAATAACTTACTTAATAATAATAATAATAATAATGGTAAATTTAAAGAGCCTAGCACCGCATATTGTCAGTGTTTTCACGTGGTTTTCTCATGCATTCTCCTTTCCCTCATCCTTTTGTCCCTTCCTTTTATTTTTTCACACATATTCAATCTCATCATTCTAATTAATTCATTCATATAAAATATTATATCCACCATCTTTTTATTTTTAAAATCATGATTGAGTTCAACGTTTAATATTCGTCGAACTTTTGGTTATTATATATTACTAATATTATCCATTACGTACATGTTAAATATATCTCATTCTCCCTTAGTGTGTTATCAACGAATATAAATTTTTAATATAAAATATATAATTTGAATCATTAATTATTAGTCGATTAAATTCGTAACTGATGAGTTAGCTACTGTCCGGCCTGTATATATGGAATCCAATTAAGCGGCTGGTTCCTCCGACTCTTACCTCGATCATACCAGGAATGGGTGAGTTCCTTTGTGTTGATGATATTTTACCAGTTGATTCAAGAAAGCGATTAATGTTTGCCCTGAATTAATCTGTAATTTGGGATAATAATTGATGAATTTATATTTGAAGTTTAAGGAAATGCAGATTGTAAATATTAAATATTAATTAATTTTTGAATACTAAAGGACTTGCTTACAAAAGATAATGAATTATAAAGCAATAAGTAAAAAATCAAAATATATCTTATTGAATAGTTTCAGACGAAATTTTCAGAGTAATATCACCGAGGAAGCAAGTCCTTGAGTGTTGTTACAATTGACGGCTTATACAGTGCTTGTGATAAAAATCAAATGAGTTACTAGTGAGAAAAAGAGGTACACTTAGAGTAACATCTTGCATGGTTTAAGTCCCTCGTTATACTCATTATCTACACGTTGGAACTGTTATATACGTGATTGTATAATTTTCCGAGAGAATTCAAATTTCTCAAAAATAATTACTGGATGAAGCATATTCTAATCGGTCGCTAATGAACTATCGACCGTGCTATTCCAAAGCTAAGCTAGCCAGCATGGTTGTTCCGAGTTTTAGCAAATTAAATGAAGATGTTACCGGAGTGCGACCTTATGCATCTGGCAGAACCGGAGTGAACATAAAAATAAGTTGTTAGTAATATGTTAAAGTATGTGATCATATTTGATCTAAAGATTGAAATAATTAAATGGTTAGAAAAAGGTATTTTATTATTTAATAATGAGGAAAAAAATTCAAACCATTTTGTAGGAACATTTGAGAATCTCTACCTAATTATTCATTTATAACATTAGTTTCTTCTAGCTTTAATTTGTCATCCATAATATAAATCCTTTAGTTTTTGGTTTCTTGTTTTCTTAAGCACGTCTACAAAGTTGTAAATCTAGCAATTTCTGTAATAAATGATAAAACATGTTAATTTTAGCATTTTTTTTCTCTACACATATGATAGAACTAGAATGGTTAGGATATATCCTGATTTTCTATCATAATTAGGGTATTTTAGTAAAATGTATTTTTTAAAATGTAAAGATCTTTTTATATTTGATTACTTTTTCATAAAATAAAGTTTAGATTTATAAATTGAGAATCTTCTTTTCATACTACGAGACAATATTTCTAATATAGTCGTTAATGATTCTAGTTGTGAGAGATTATTCTCATATGTATTTTTAGTATAATTCTCTTTATGTCAGATTTATCACCGTTTAAAATTTCATAATTATTAATCTCATGATTTCTTATTATTTTGATCCAAACAAATATTTGATTAGTTTCCTTATCAATTTTGACCGTATCAAATCTAGTAGCTAGCTAACACGATGAAATGTTGAGGATATATTATCTTTTCATATTTTGGCAGAGAAGCACGCGTGTTGAAAAACATCAAGTTGACTCTTATCGCCGAGTAAATTTTATCGCTTTAATGAGTTGCCATAACATATTACTCCCTCCGTTTCTTTAATTCTTTTAGATATATTAAAAATATTTAGTTGAAAATATTTATTAGTTTAAATTTAAGAGATAATTGATAATGTTCTTTTTTAATTCTATCTTAGCATTTCAAGTCATTATAAAATGAGAGAAAAAATTATTATTGTACGTTTTCAAAAAGTACCTATCAATTAATTGCATGGAATAATGTGAAAATTCATTACACTATTTGGGGCCATTTGATTGGTTGTGTCGACATAAATCATAATTAATTTATCACTATAAAAATCCTACATGTAATTACACAACATTTGTTGGTTGCACGTATCTTTTCTACTTTATAAAAATATAGATAAGAATAAATATATTCTATCACTATATGTTGGTAAGTTGATAGTACCACGTAACTAATGCAAATTCAAAAGAAATTAGCTAAATATGGATTAAATTATTTAAAAGATAAAAATATCCTAAGTAATTATTATATCAATCTCTACGTTATTAATCCTTTCATTTTTCTTTATCATGCATTACAATCCCTCCATAATTTGTTTGTGGGGAAAATGACCATTAGTTTCAAGTCCTGGCCTTGCTCTATTTGTCAAGAAAGTGAATGATATGGTCCAAAGACGATAATAGTCCCAGCATTTTTGTATTTTCAAAATCATGGAAACCAAACGACTCCTACAAAGTTAAATATGGGAACCAAACGACCACTACAATTGTTCGATTAGGGAACCAAAAAACCCCTAAGAAAACTGGGGGTATTTTCAAACAAGGGCCTACAAGTTGTCTTCCTAAGGGGCATGAGTACTTTCTATTTGACCTTGAGTTTATACATACAACCAAGTCCTAAATGGTCCCTTTTCTCATCTTCTTTTGGGTTTTCATTCGGTGTTCGATACTCATATTAGAGTCTAACTAAATTAAGATTCATACATTGCGTGATCTATTTTGAGAGCGACGTTCCCTAACATGGTTTTGTTTTCATTTTCAAAGGCTCAAATTGGTTTATTTTCTCATCTTTAATTACACAGGTCTAGATCTATTCTCAGAACTGGTAAATAGACAAAATATATACAAAGAAAACAAAATCCTCTACAACATATCGTTTTCAAGATTTTTCATCGAGATGCTGCAAAAGATAATTTGCACATGGCAATTGTCAACCCACAAATACCCGCTTGAGTTGGTAAGTTATCAAGTTATGACCATTTACCATGAAACTTTGGGGGATACAGATGGTTTTTGTTTAATTAATTCTCTGTACTTCTCATGCGAGAGTTTGATAGTATAGTTAAGTAAATAAAAATGTATAATTTATTCAAACTGAAACTCTTAAATTAGAAGGTTAAATAATTTAACATGATATGAGGGCAAATACATGTTCGGGTTCAGTCTCAACATCCTTGATTATCAAAAAAATTAACGTATTTTTCCTTTGAAGAAAATTAATTAGACTCCAGCGTGCTGAATATAAGTAAAAATGTATTCCCTATTTTTGAATTTATCATATAAATTGTCACTTTTTTTGTTTGTTTGTTTTTCTAACTGATATTCAATATATATTTTAAGGATCGACTACTCCACTTTAAAGATAAAATACTTCATTTCAAAAGCAAACATCGCAAGACAGGAAATCAAGACCACCGGAGGGATAATGGTTACCACATCACCACAATCTTTGGTGATAGATGATCACATAATTAAACATAGAAAAAGAAGAGGAGCTATATGAGGAACATATAAAATTTTATTAACAGATCAATAGGGCTCTATTACTCTATATACCATAGTAGAAATTATATATCATTATTGTTCTAGCCAATACCAACATGCATGGTAATCCTAAAGGATCATAACACAAGTGATCACATAGACACTTTCTTTTTACTAATTTACAACCCCACAAATCCAATTTTATACTAACACAAAAGAAAGAACTAGTATTTCTTTCTTTTTTCTAATTTGATCAAATTAAACTAAGCATCTGCATATTGTTGAATATTTTGATGATGAAGATAACTTTTTGAACTCACAGGCAAATTATAATTTCCACTCAAAGACATTGGCACAGGGAATCCTAATCCTGCAGCAGCAGTACCATTAGCTGGCCTAGTTGCACCTGCTCTTTCCAGTGATTGCACTTGATTCTTCAAAAATTTCACATAATGAATTGCTTCATCCAACATTGATGCAGTGTCATTTGTTCCGCCTGGTACTAATCTTTGCAAAATCATATCCTTTCACTTATCCTTTTCTCTCCTGTGACGCGCCGCGACACTCTGCGGATCCGTCGATATTTTCACGTTCCTTCTCTTTGGTGGCTTCACTGATTCAGGGTCGATGTTAATTGGCTGCATTGCTGCAATTCTGAATATCATCTCCCTCATTGCTGCCATGTTGCTCCGATTCATCGAATGCGAATTAAATCCACCCGAATTGCTACCGGAATTCGCCAAGAAATTAAGTTTTGATGAATTGGAGGAGAGTTGTGAATGATATTGTAGAAGGCATGTTGAGGAAATTGGGTGAATTTTGGTCAATTTGATGGAAATTGTAATTGTTGCAACTTCCTTGTGGACTAAATTCCATCATCGGCAATTCAGAACAATTACCTGTCGAGACATAATATAATTTAATTAGTTAAAAATAACTCTCTCCATTGTTTCTAGCAACTTAAAGTACTTTTTAGATAATAGGTTCACACAATTCAACATTACTAACCAGTAGAAAACTCGGGAAATTTGTCTAATTGCATCATGAGCATCATTTCCATTTGATCTTCAGAAGATGCTGCTGCTGCTGCTGATTTGAGCATATCAATATCCATGGCTAGTAGCTTTTGTAAATTTAAATCACTCTTTTATAGAAGAGATAAAAAAAAAAGATGATGGGTTACTGGGACAGAGGAATGGGTAAAGAAAGAAGAGAAGGGAGAGTGAACTGAGAGTTTTATCAGAATGTTGCAGTGAAATGGCAAAGCTCTGTTACTAGTTGTAGTGGTACTACTACTACTACTACTGCTAGTGTTTTTCTTTTTCTTTTTTCAGCTATAGGTATTTAGGTTGGGGGAGAAGTGAAGAAATTGAAACGGAATAAAATAGTGATATTGGAAACGAATCATCTAGGCTCCAGTGGGAAATTGAAGGCTATATATAACAAGTTGTTTTCATTATTTTTATATAATATTTGATATATTTTGATATTCTGCTAGCTGCTCTGCAGATAAAATAATTCAGTAAGAATATAATACCATTACCAACTTTTATTATGTCATCAAGTTGGTAAACTTTTTCCCTTTCCTGTCAATTTTTTAAATATTAATCTTTAATTAAGAAAAAAGAAAAAGCAGAAAAAAAACTTTCTCCTTGCAGGCTTACAGCTACATCTTGGAACTAGTTATAATTTTGTTTGTAATCATTACTCATTTTTATCTGTTTATAACTTTGTTTATTATCACTTGTGCTTTTGTTTATTTATATATACTATGTTACATTTGAAATTCATGTTCTGACTAATTTATATTTGCTGTGATATAAGAGCTATTTAAAAAAGATTCTCTATTAAGGATATCTTTATTCGTATGCAGAGCCAGCCGAACTATTCTATTTATAAGTTTAGCAAAATTCAGTACAGTTTAGATTCAAATTCCGTATAATTTATTCAGAATCAACAAGTTAATTTTTAGATTTCAGAACCATAAGCATAAAATCATAGCTTTGATCTATTCGTATAATATAAATATAAAATTTTTAACTAAGAATGAAAAAATTAACATCGCTCCGCCGCATCATAATCCCTGGGTGGTATTGTGCTTGTTGTTCTCTCTCTCTTATGTATTTATTAGCTTGAGAATTAACCTTTCTAGATACATATTTTGTGACTAATTTAAAAACAATTGATTTAAAATATATATATATATATATATATATATATATATATATAAAAAAATATAAGAGAGGCAGTAAGATTATTCTCTAAAGAAGGTAAAGATGAGTGGCTAGCTAGGCCCACCATTTGGAGGGTTTAGATCTACCAACTGTAGCAGGGATACCATAAATGCTTTTGATGTTGGTGCATGAAACTATATACTACATTTAATAATATTAAAAATAAAAGTAAATAAATAAATGTATTCACTCTAACTTTGGCTTGAAATTTCACTTTGCTATAAAGAAGACCTTAGCTAAAACCCCACACACACATACAGCACAGGTCAGAGGTCTCACATAACAATTGAAAAAGTCAACTCACCGCCGGCCGGTGTTGTCGGCGGCTAAAATACCTGATCTGCTATTCAAGACACGGGCGGATCCCAAATTTAAGTCTTATAGGTTTATTATTAAATGACGTATTAATAATAAATAATAATGTAATATTTAAATTTAAAATTTAAAAGTATTTTGAATTCATTGCATCGGCTAGTCAAAAAATATAACATATATAATTTATTTCTTGCTGAATAAATTCGGATGAACACTTCACAGCTACTATAAATAATTTGAACTATTATATCTGCAAAAAGTTTTAAATTCATTTAATTTTCTATTATTTATCACAATTTTTATAAATTTGTACACATAATTTTAAAATATCAAATTTATCAAATTAAAATAGTTTAAAATTAATGTACTATGGCAAAAAAAGAGCAAGTTGGGAAGAGAGGTGGTTGATTATTATTACTGAGGGTGTCTCTATATTATTATGATAGACTTGCAAGTTACAGCTTTAAAGTTATTGAGGGGGGGCTTTGTTAGGGGGTGGAACACTTCCCGAGGTGGATCCTTTGTGCAGTGGACTGGACTACTGTTTCATGTGTTTTAAGCTAACGAACTTACCTGTGGTGAACTGCTTCCCCTGTGCTATTAATTTCACAACTTCCTCCTTAATTCACTTTTCTACCTGTCTTACTCTTTTACTTTATTTTACTTATTCAATACTCACCGTTTCTTTATACTTTCTTCTATTTAAAATATAAAATAAATGATATTTTAAAAAATAATTATTAATTTTTTAAAAGTAAAGTATATATTTATCAACTTATCTTTAATGAATATCTTAAAAAATATATAATTTTGGTCTTTTAAGTTTGTTAAAATTAAAAAAATTTTCATTTAAATGCGGGTAAAATTGAACAAGTATCGTTAATGTTTCTTGTCATGTAAACGCCCTTTATTTTGAAATAAAATCAAAAAGTTAAGACTAATGCTATCTTGAAACGGAATGAGTAGTTGCTAGATGTATTCAAAATAGTTGCTAGTTTTAAAATTTAAAAATAATTGATCATTTCTTTTCAACTCTCTTGTTATTAGCAAATTAAATTTTATAATGTGAAAAGAATGATTATTGTATATTTTCAAAAAGCTACTTATCAATCAATTAATGAGTTATATTAGTCAAAATTACAACCCCTATTACTTTTTTTTCTTAAAGAGCATAAAATTTATCCTAACAAACAAAAACAAAAAGGTTTAAAAATAGAAATCTTATTTTAAAAATATTTAAAACATTTAAAAATATTTTTATTTTTTTTATATGTAATTTACAAAAATAACTTTGTCTATTTACAAAAGAAAACCTCTAATTTTAGAGAACAAAATTAAAAATTAAAGAATCATTTGATACAGGACAAATAATATTCATAAACAAATACAAAAATTATTTCATCCCGACAAAGATGAGTTATCAATATATGATGGGATAACAATTTCATAGGATATTCAACTCATGAATATCTTTATATATTCAATCTTCCATGCAAATAGTCCTAGTGATAAATTATTTTTTGACTTTTTAAAATCTAATAATAAAAGAAATAAATATCTATTTTTAATATAATAAATAAATAAAATTGATGAAGAAACATAATATTAAGTAAGAAGGTAATTTGAACAATTTATCATTTATCTCTTAATATTAATTAAAAAGTTGTAACATTTTCTTCGGATCATATATTAGACAAACATAAATTGGAAAGGATAAATTAGAAAGTTACATATTTGTCCACTAAATTACTAATATTTACATTCGCTAATTAATATGTCTACATAAATGTTGAACATTATGTTAAAAAGTGCTTATTAAGGATTCATTACATTTATCATGTGCTTATATATTCACTTTGTTGAAATAAAGCAAGTATTTGAGATGAGATAATAGTGATTAATTATCGTTAAAATTTATAATTTAGCAATATCGGTGAAAATAATTACGTAAGTAATAAATTTAAGTTCTCTTTTCATTATCGTCTTCTTCTTTTCTTATTCTCCATGTAATAATTATTTATTAAAAAAAAAAAAGACTGCAGCTACAGATGAAGATAGAGACGTTGATGGCGACTTTAACGGGCAGATACGAAGTAAATGTGATTTTTATAATCTGAGGAGGAGACCTATCGGAAACGACAAATGCTAATTATAGCAAAGGAATTGTCTCTATTTAGTTATCTATCAACCAACAAAATGTAATTACCCCATCGTTTCATTTTACTTAGCTCACGTTACTACACTTATTTGAAAATTTCAACTTCAAATTAAAAAAAAACTTAATAATATTATTATCTTATTATAAAATTACAATAATATAAAATTATTTGAAAAAAAAGAAAAAATTAAAAATATTTTTAAATTTTTGTATTTTAATTAAATTACATGTTTTTTTTGTTTTTTTAAAACAAAATAAGTTCTCAAAATTTATGCCCTAGTTTTATTTATAAAGTTCTTTATTTATTAATAAATTTAATTTATATTAGTCAAATTACCATTCCTATTAATTTCCTGCCAATTAAAATGAAACGAGCGTAATATATTTAATGTAATCTTGCAAGTGGAATACGAAAAGGTAAGAATTTCACAGACCTTGTCCTCTTTTAATTTTATAAGTAGAAAGACTATTTTTAATAGATCCTCGATTTAGAAGAGAAATCCATGGAATAGGTAGCAAAAAGTAAGATATATACAAAGCAAATGAAACATGCGAATAATATCTGTATTTGAAAAATAAGAAACTATGTGATTACGAAATAATACTACTAATAAGGGAAGAGAGGAGACTAGTTAGCTGGCCTCTCCCACATAAAATGTCACAACACTTAGTTGCCTACTATCATTTTTCTAATTTTTGGCTTTTAGTACCTTCACCCATCCCCAGGGTTATGTCACAAGTAAACTAGAGTTGAAGAATTCGTATCGTATGCAATCGAACAGTCAATTCTTTAGCCGACCTATCTCTACCTCTCCTAACCTCTTGCCACAATAACCTTTCACATCTCCTTATTTAGTAGCATCCACTCGTAAACTTTTCAGTTATGCAAACCATATCCCAATCTTACTTTTCTTATCTTTGTATCCGCCATGAAAACCACTCCCACTTTCCGAGAACTTTGTTCCTAATTATCTAGTTTGCCCCGTATAATAATTTTGGTATAACAACCACTCTAAAAAAAACTTATCTTTAGCTTCTGCAAACACATTCTTATGCACGTTATAAACTTGTATGGATATTCAACGCTACTAATTTATGCAGCTGCTATATAGGACGACTAATCCAATAACCCTAGGTCCCTTATTTTTTTCTTTAATGTCTTATGCCTATTGTTTTTAAAATTGCATTCATGTTCTTCACGTTGATAGTTATCACAGTATTATCTTTTTAATACTATATATATATATATATATATATATATATATATATATATATATATATAATTCTTTGTGCAAGTATTTTCTAAAGCATAGTATTCAGAAGTAATTACAAAAACGGACTTCAATTAAGGTAACTTACCATATCATGAGAGTTCATCGGGATAACAAACTACTCCAAGGGGTTACGTATTTCATTCTATATATCAATTTAAGTTTTATGTAAAGATGGTATAAAGAAGATGTGGAAACAACCCCTCGCAGATCTGCAAGATGGTTGTGTACAATAAATTCTTGTGGTTGGTCTTTTTCCCAGAAGCCCCGTACGTAGTAGGAATTTTAGTGCGCCAGAATTTGTCCCATGTATAAGAAAGATTATATCATATCACTTATTTGGATTGTTTTTTTGTGGTTTAAATATATTTGATATTAGAAATTTATTGACTTGATTAATTTAAATTTATGTTGTATAAATTCTTTTTACTAGAAATTTCTTTATTCACGGTTGAAATTCAAAACTTTTAATAATTATCAATGGAGAATTCTATTATTAATTCCACCACGCCCTTTTGTGATATTCACTTGTGAGTACGTAACTACATGTAAGGGAACCTAAGCGTGGATGTTTTGCTGATTACGTATTTAGCTGAACTCGTAATTTTGATATGATATATAAATATAAATGTAAGAATATATTAAAATATTAAAAAATATTATTATGAATCCATAATATTTACATTATAAAAAAAATTTAATGTTTAAAATCTTAAAAATTAAATTCATAAAAAAAAAAAAACCCCAAAATTTTTTATTTTTTAAAATGTTAATTTAGTAAATCAGAGATGACAGTTATTACTTTTGCAAGAATGATGG
Source organism: Datura stramonium (assembly GCA_018107945.1). NCBI lineage: Eukaryota > Viridiplantae > Streptophyta > Magnoliopsida > Solanales > Solanaceae > Datura > Datura stramonium. The sequence continues at coordinate 91,583 of JACEIK010004913.1, forward strand.
TAGGAAGTAAAATATGAAAGGGAAGCAACAAGAGAAAGATAAAAGAATTTTTTTTTTTTTTTTAATTATTAGGTTTTAGACTCTAAGTCTTAAAAATAAAAAATTTCTTTTATTAAGAATACTGCTTTCAGAAAAATAATCATATAATGTGAATTTAAATTTTTTTAGTATAAATATCAAACGAAAAAAAAAACTGCAACATCAATGCAAGAAATTAGCCTAAGGCCTATTTTCAAAACAGTGTTTTAAATTGATGATCATAAAATTCATAAGTGCCACCGCTACGCTAAGCCGTGGCGGAGTTATTAGTAAATTATGAATTTAACTTGAATTTAATATTTTAAAAATGATATATATATATATAAAATTTTGAATTTTTAAATTTTTTAATATTTGAAATTTTATAACTTAATATTCTTTTTTCTGTTTTTATATTTTTATAAAATTTTTAAATTCATCTCTCCATGGCATCCTCACCGAGCTAACTGAGCACCTCTCTCTCTCTCTTTTTTAAATAATAATTTTCTTTTCAAGCATTAAAAATGGATAGAATAAGATATTATATTTTATGAAAAAGAAGACATGTTCTCTGCAAGAAGGGGTTTCGATTGGATAAAAAGAAGCCAAAAAATGAGGCAAAAATTTGTTGTTGAATTGGGGGGTGTCTTTTTCAAAAACAAGAAAATTTTACTTTGCATTATCACTGTTGCATCACTTATGTACATTCCCAGATTCTAATTTTTTAATTCTTTTTGTAATTAATGTATTTTAAAAATATTTGCAAATTTTCTCTCCTGCTTTCCTTTTTCCTTTCCTTCCCTTTCTCAATCAGGACTTGCAGGAGTGCTCAGAAAAGGAAAAAAAAAGACTAATAAGAAGAAAATTATTACTCCCTCCGTTATATTTTAGCTGTCATTTTTTTTCACGTTTATTTAAAAAAAAATAAGCAATATAAGATGTAGTTTATTAAGTTATTTTTATTTATTATATATTTTTTAGTATTAAAAAATAATTAAAATAATTATCAATTTTAATTTTGAATTTCTAGGTGATATTCACGAGATTATGTTATTGAGCTAAAACAACATTTGAAATGGGAATGAAGGAAGTAATATTTCTTTGATTTTTCCGTTTAAAGTCTAGTATTAAGAGTTGTATTAATTTAATTTGTATAAAAAAGGTCGACTTTGAGGTTGAGGTTAAACATACCAATAGTATTTCACGTATTCATTCCATTCAAATCTACAATTTAAAATGAATGCGTGTTTAACACTCTGTGACCCATATCGCCAAAAGTATTTTAATATTATTTTTATTACACACACAGTCATAGCAGAAAATCAAAGTAGAAGTGGTCCAACATTTTTTTTTTTTGGTCTATTTCACATGATTTTCACATGATTTTCATCACTACAAGTTGGGAAGAGGATTGTTTCACTGCCAAATTGTTCAATCAAACAGTCAAAAAAAAAAAAAAAAAAAGGAAGCATGATATGCCAATTGTTTGGTTCGAATTCCCTTTTGTGCTCTCTTTTTCACAATGTACCAGAACCTTTTCCTGGAAAGGAAATTGAGTGCAGGAATTGAATTCCTTCCTTCACATTTTCCTTTTGCTGCTTATTGGCAAATCATCTTCTGTTTGCAGCTGAGGGTGCAGGCTTTGACGATGTCATCAATCTTCAATCCAATTACATTATTTTCTCTGTATGGAAAAAACCTTTGAACCCAAACTTCTAGCTTTACATTTCCATTTTCGACCCATGCACGTGAATTTCCAATTCCCTTTTATAGGTTCATGCAGTTTACCACAAGAGGCAGGGGCAGATCTAGAGGTCACGTGAACTCAATAGCTTTTATTCTAAATATTTGATATTGAGATGCAGTAGTTTTTGTTATTTAATGTAAACCAAGTCATCATATATTTAACTTAAATTTAAAAATTCATAAACTTTATAGTCTTGAATCCGTCGTTAAAAACTCATTAATCATAAGATGTCGCTCTCTAGTTTTCACATAATTAAAGCATTCAATTGAGCAACACAATGTGACCATGAAAATGATTTTCTATCTTTGCTCGAGTTAAAGTGTCCTCGAGGTTGACAAGGGACCACTAAAGCCAATCCTTTCAACTCTTTTGTTCTTGCAATTTTTGTTTTATTCAACCTTTCCCATCTATTCAAGATATTAGATTTTCAAAAATTACCGCTATTGGCTTACTTTTGTTGTCACGTTTGTTTATTTCCAAGGTCCATCTTTAAAATATGAACACAACTTGAATTCTCTTGCATGAACAAAAGGATATTTGACATACATTACAAAGTACATAGCAGCTAGTGAAAATAGTTCAAGGTTTTATATTTAGAGACATTATGATCAAAACTGAGATTAAATGACTACAAGTAACAGTTGGAAACCAAAGGTAGAAAACAGAAAATGAGAACTCACTTATCAAATTTGCAATCCTATTTTACCATCATTTTGAGACACTTCTCTGTGTGTTCCCTGTACAACCAAGCCAACATCATAACTGTTTGCAGTCAAAGTATATAATCTTAAGGGAGTCTTTGAACTCAGATGAATGTGTCTTTCACGAGAATATGCTACCAATTATGATTTAAAAGAAGGCATGGCCCTATTGGAATCGACTGAATCCCAATGCTCAGCGAAAGTTTAAACTCAATAGTTTAAATCTATTTGTTCATGGAAAATTTCTAGTAAAACATAATCAAATTTCATCTATATTGTCATAACTGATCGCAGATGAATCATTATGTGAAAAAATTTAGGCTGCTGCAGGTAGGAATCGGTATGTCATAGGGTCGGGTTGAGAGCTGGCTAACTTGGTGAGCACCCTCACATTCCATCATGTAGGCGGAAGTTTCAAAACCCATATGAAGCTTCCCCTTCATCCTTCCGTTCACCATGTTTTAGAAAAATATGTTATTAGACTGTGTCCCTAAGCATTTCCAGCTTGTTCCCCATCCAATAGCTCGGTTACACAAAACTGATGTAGACTTTGAAACTTTTTTTCCCACTGCTGAATCATTTGCATGGACCTGCTGCGGTCAAGTTTTAGCCTTTCGATCTCCATTTCAGCAGCAGCAGAAGACCCTTGTCTCTATATGCAGGAAAAAATCACTATTAATGAACACTTTTGTCGGCAACAGCATAACATATCTATAGCAATGGATTAACTGTCAAAGCAGTTGTAGTCACATAAAAAAGTCAAAGTGATACATATAGCCACGATAAAAGAAAATACACCTGAGAACATCTTGTAAATATAAGTTTTGAACTTTAACAAGTCATTTACATCTGCCAACCAATGAAGAAGAAGACACATCTCTTCTAGTTTTAATGTGACTAAGAAAGAAATCTAGTATCTAGAGACAGCTAAACGTATGTGAAAATAGAACCTAAAAAGACAGCTTCTGCTTCTTGAAGACAATAATTATGTGTGATATAATCAAAACTACACCCAGCAAAATGGACTGCAGTCTGTCTTCATTTGGATTGCCCTTTACCACTTAACAGTGGAATGCCCTTTAAGTGCAATATCGTAATTGAGGGCAAGACCAATCTTTTGTTCAGTAGAATGACTAAAGTAAAAAATATAGAAAACAGTTTTAGATGATACACCACATCAATTGTAGAAAAATTGTTGACTAGATATTTTCCACTAAACATTCTTTTATGAATGTGCCAGGAAAAAGTAGTTCATTTAAGCAGTGCAGCACATGAAGAGTTCCTCGAGATTATGTCTGCAGAGCCATTATTCAGGTAATATGATATAGGATACCCTGGATAATACGGAGTTAATTGTGGACGACTGCGAGATGTCTAGTGGACCATCGACTTGTTCCAAATCTAAAAGCGTCCAACGATTGCACAAAGGAGTTGCATGATTTTCAAGAATTTGATAAAGGTGTTTGGAGAGCCATTTTGATGATTCATGCAAATATACCACGTTTGGGGGCTTTTTGATTGCTACAAACAAGTTTAGTGTCAAGTTTTGGGTTAAAGGTACTCCAAATCAATAACCTGATTCAAAGAGAAGTCTTTGATCTAGGAGTGACAGAGGAAAGACTCTAGATCATGATCTGGGATCCTCATTGACGTGGGAGCAGAGGGGGATTTGTAGTTTATGGGTTCTGAGTCTCAATTTATTTTTCTGTTTATTGGGTTCTGATAGATTTGTACATATTAAATGAATTTTTATCATAAATACATGATTTGAGCCAAACTTACCGGGTTCTGCAGAACCCGTATTGTGTATGCAAGAGGACAATTTACTCACTAGACTGTTGAACAAGTAAGGCAAGTATTATGACGGGTTTCGGAAGTAACGAGGAAATTCTAACCAGAAAGATTTACACGAAAGAAAACCACCAAGAGTTCTGATGTGGAAATGATGTCCAAAAATAGCACGCAAGAGAAGAGACATCAATTCTGAAGACATCAATATCCACAGACCCCACAAAGTGGATTATACTGGGTATGTTGTTGTTGTTGAAGGAAAAGTTAACATGTTCTGCAAGGAGGAGGTGGAATCTCTATCCCATTACATCTTGTAATTTCATTAGAATATAGACAGAAAGTGGTCAAGAATTGCCTAACCCCGAAATTCTCTAACAGTTCGATTGGTGCTGATATGTCGTGGCTACAGAAATACCTACATGATATGTGGGAGTGACAGAGGAAAAGTTGTCCGCTAGAGCATCCAGATCATTGGTTTGAGTTCTGACGTGTTGAAAGATTTTGGACAATATATCTTTCTATTGGATTTTTCTTTTTTTGAGAATCTTTCTATTGGATTTTTCTTGTTAAGTATAAATAGAGTTCACGCTTGATTTTTAGAGAAGTTTTTGCATAATTTGAGATTGATAAACATCATTGTGAGGCTTGGAACCCTCTTTGTTCTGATTAAATTTTGGAATTTACTTTTGGGCTTGATTCATGACAATACTTTCTGTTTCAAATCTTTATATTTTATTCATTCTTGTCATTCTTTAGGGTCAATGGTTTCACATGCCAATTGTTGCCTGAGATTCTTTTTGTTCTGCAATTACTGTCGGAATTCCTATCCTTTTATTTTCATTAGTCAATTTATTTTTTAGTTATTTTGCATGCATTCCTGATCGTATCAACTGGTCTTAAAGGATAAATGAAGTAAAGGAAAATGACAAGAGTTTGGTGTCTGTTGACATAAGCTAAATCTCATTTTGAAAGTAACTATTCCCAGTCAAAAAGACGTGACAGAAGTAAAGTGCTCCCTCTTCCTCTTCGCCAGAAAAGATCACTTTCATCCTTTTTTAAAGTCCCAGAATTGGGTCTAATTCCAATAAAATGTTGAACACATCTATAATACAAAAAGTCATGTTTTACCCATTCTCCTCCACTCTTAAGCAACAGGTGGATAACATGTTCCACCAATTTTTTTTGTTAAAGAAACATGTTCCACCAATAAACACTTAACAATTCACATTTTCAATGCTTCTTAATTCTCACAAATAGTCATGCCAAGTCAAACTAGGACCATTAAATTGGGAAGCATAGAATATGAATTTACAGCTGTAATGTCCTATTTATGACCATAGACACTTGAGAACGTGGACCATACTATTATAGTAAAAGGGAGGTGGAAAAAAAAAACAGACAACAGGAAAAAAGAAATGCACATTGATCACGAAAATCTGACCTGAAGCTCTAAGATTTGATTATTTAGTGTCTGAATACTGATATATGAAGCTTCAACAGCTCTATCAGAATCACTCCGTGGGCCAATTACTGCCTTATAGTCATTGTCATCTGCTGAATTAGCATACTTTTCCAATGGTGGAGCTAATGATACCCCATGCCTCTTTACGGAGGGCATATTGGAATTAACAGATCCTCTGGTACTCAGAAGAGACGGTTGTCTAACAACAATAATATTGTTAACAGGACCTGTTAAAAGTATATACAATGAGAAGATGTTTCATTGACTTGGAAAAAGAAGAAAATAGAAGAGGTTGAAACTAGATACAATTGACCACTAAAATGTGTGGATACTACTACCAAGTGTCCTAACCGAAATAGCTATAGTCTAATTCTTTCCGCATTAATTAACTGTTTCAAGACATTAGGATTCCAAGAGGGGAAACACAAATTTTATGGATGGCTACGGGTGGCCGGGGGGGGATTGGTTTGAGCTAACCCAGGGCAGGTGTGTTTGAGCGTATGCAGACCCAGGGCAGGGCAGGGCGGGTTGAAACGGGCGGGTTGAAACACTTTCTAAAAAGATTCAGGAGGGGAGGGACGGTTGTGGGTTGAAGTCATGAATTGACTGTATATTGCTGCGTAACATTGCAGACTTGTCCTAAACCCATTTACTTTTGATTTGTTGTTCTGTCCTACACTATAAAGCATTCTAAACCCATTTACTTTTATTGAAGCTTCTTATTCCAATCTTTGTTTTATTACTTTAGTAATAAGAAATTCATCTATTTTCTTGTTTTATACCCAAATCAAGCAATGAAAAGAAAACAACTTTCCTCTAAGTTCTCTTCTTCTAGTATTCTTTCTTCCTCTTCCTTTTCTGATTTCTAGTTTTAAAATAGAGGATAAAATATTTCCTTTTTGAGCTTAAAGATATTTTAATTATAATAGGGTCTACATAATTATGCAGTAATGCATATTAACAAATAGAGAAAGATCAAAGAGTGGTGTTGGCTACCATATATATGACCATGTTAGTTTTCTGAAAAAGATGGATAGAGCAGAAGAGCATGCCCAAGGCAGTAATGAGGTGACCAAGAAAATGCGGTGCAATAAATATCATTATGCTATATTTCATGATAATATGTCCATGGTAATAGACTTAAAGTTATACAAGAAAATGATTCTTTTTAAATAAAACTTAAACAGGGCGATTGCAGGGCAGGTTTATGTGGGTTGGTTGAAAAGATAAAATTTTGCTGCGTGGAGCGGGGCGGGGTGATTAATTTGGGTTAAGGACGAACTAGCAACCGCCCCACCCCACTGCCATCTCTAAGGATGGTGACCACAATATTTTCTATGGAATCACTTAGACAAACCTTGATCTTTTATGCATGATTAACAATTTTTCAAGAAGTTCAAGAAACACAATGTATTAAATGGTAGCAATGAGTCATTTGAAGAAGTACTCAGGACATCAACTGTACCTTTTGCATGCCTAAAAATTCGGGCAATGTTATGGTTTTTGGTGTTCCACACTCTAACCATGCCATCCTCTGATCCAGAAATTAGCAAGCCCCCGTCCATACTTAATGCTAAGCATGTAATGGCCTTACTGTTTCATGAATCATTGTAAATTTATTCAAGGAAAATGAAAAACAGATAAGGGAGTGGAGAAAAAAATTAGCATGTATCTGCAGGAATAAGGCAATAGCAGCCAGAGAAGTTCAACATTTACTGGGACTATCTCATCACAGTTAATAAAATAACATGCAAAAACAAGCATGTCCTCTTACAGCTGAAAAGTTACAGGGAATATTTTTTCATAGTCCATAGAAGAACATCAAGAGAATATTTTAACTCCATAAACATATAGAGAGTAATTCACTAATCACAATTTCAAACATACATTAGCCAGAACACAAACTCCATAGGTTACATACCTAAACTATTAGATTCCTACTAAATGGCTCTTGAAATTTAGCATTCACAAAGAATATGGAGATTCCAATCAACAACCTTTTCATGCTTAACACTTCAACATGAAGCGAAAAATGATGCCAACAAATATTAAGTAGAGTCATATGGTGATCATGTACTCCACAGGAGAGCAAAAAAACAAATAGAGGTACTCAAGAAACATTAAAAGTCATACGGAAGCTTTTCTGAACATCCTAAATATAACAAAAAGTGATACAACTTTACAGTTTACAAAACCAGATGTTCACATTAGCGAGAGCACACAACTATGTATATAACAAATCATAGATACTGCAAACCTTTGCTCAGACAGAAACCCAAGAATGTGCAATCCATAATTATTGTTGGGGTCAGCAACAGCATTTAGTGCAGCTATGTATATTTTCCCATCTCTACCACCAGCATAGAAGACATCTTCTCCGGGGTCCAATGCAATTGCATCAATTATTGATGGAAACACAATGTTTCTCAACAATTTTCCCCTTGAAAGACTCCAAACCTATGATAAATGGACAGCTAAGAATACTGAGACTCAGGCAAATGTATAGACTGGCATCACTAATTATTTATTTACTGTCACTACAACATTAAGCAAACAAAACTCTGAAACCATTAAAAGAATGAAAGAACATATTATATTAGTAAGAAAATGAATCATCCTTGGAATCTAATTTAAATAAAATGAGTTTGGCACAGAGTCACTTGACTTAATTCTTTATGATTGATAAACATAGTTGTCAAGTTCATTAGCAGATTGTTCTTCAAAATTACCAAAAGCACGAACAATTACTTAACCGTCAATGAATTGGGAAAACACAAGGCAAACCTTGCAAGTTCTATCTTCTGAAGCAGAAACAACAATTGCACTAGCTCCGCCGTACCCAATCACAACATCAGTCACCTTCAAAGAATGCTCGGAGAAACTATACTCATAAGGTTGTCTTGCTTTCTCCCTCAACAAGTCATCAAATACCCTAATTTCAGTAATATCCGGATATTATCCCTCAGATCATCAAACAAAAGCTAGACAAGTGAAAAACATATGAAGCAAACAATACATTATAAGGGACCAAACTCGAACAGATCCATCCTCTGAACCAGAAATCAGAAGTGATTGATCATCATTGAATAACAAGCAAGTAACTGCTCTATAGTGAGCATTCCACTTTTTAAGTAGTTTACCAGTGGCAACCTATAAATAAAAACAAAACATAGAACCTTTAATTGGTGCTGCCAAATACAATGAGCTACTAAAAAGATATAATGACAAAGAAAGACCTCAAATAAACCTGCCACAAGTATATATCACCGGATGCACCTCCTCCGGCTATATAAGTTCCCTCGCTGTTGGAAACAAGTGGATTTATAGGTTCTGCGGGGAAGCTTTTAACTTCCACTTGAGGCTACACACATGTAATTAATAATAATCAATAATTGAACACACAACAGTTTTACCAAAACTAGACTTTCTAACAAGCAATTAATCGAACAGCTTAACTTCAGAACTACAAAAGTGTGAATTTACAGAATTTACTTAATACAAGTGATTTTTTTGTTGTTTACCTTGTTCCAGGACCAGTAAAGAATAGAGCCTGAAGAAGATTTAGTGTCACGTAGTTGAGAGGAGGCGAGAAAGCGGCCGCCGACACAGGTGAGGCCGTGGGAAGGGGAGGAGCAAGATCGATAACGGAGGTGTTCGGCGCCGGTATGGAGGTCCCAACAACCAATACCGGCGTCGGTCGGCGAGGAAGCGATTAACAATTCCGGCTCCGTCATTTGGTAGGTTTTGCAAGAAGCAGCACTCACTGTATGGTGGACTGCCGGAATGGTTGAAATTTTTGCGCGAGTTTGAAATTTTGAAGAACGTTGCCACTGCAGGGTCTAGTTAATATCTGGGCTGGACAGGCAGAACCGCGAGTAGGTTATCCATTTCATAATTTTGGCCCAGACAAGCCCATTAGCACTGCAATTCCCTATAACTGCTCGGCCAATAAGCCCCATTAACATTGCAATTTCCCTATAACAGACTCCCAATCAAATTCTTTTGGAAAAAATGGATATGTACGAACTTGTAGACCGCTAATCAACATTTAGCTACTGTTTCAACACAAAGTTTGTTGAAGAATAAAAAGAAGTTCCACGTATGTGGTAGTTAATGAGATGAGTGATTTTCTTATAGAGACTTGGCAAGATCCATTCTTTATATGGTATAGAGCAGGACTCATCTCACCAGATGTGACATGAGTTGGGGTGTTGAAGAATGAAAAAAAAATCTCACATTTATAATTAATGAGATGGGTGATCTCACGTATCAAAGTGTCGTAGACGTTAAGAAAAAGAAACTCAATAGTTTAGGAGAGGTAAAATTTGGGCCAGTGAAATCAATAGAGCTTATAAAGGGATTTCTTTTTTCAATAATTAAATAAGTTGACGACAATCTGAAGATTAATTGGAAATTTTTTTGAAGAAGTTTAAGTTGTTAAAAATATAATGTTGCCTTTAAGTATAAAGTTTCATATCAAAAAAATAGTTGTTGAGTCTAATAAGAATTGAAATACTTTGAGATGATGAATTAATAATATATAAGATGTCCCTATATCAATGAACGATGTGATAGAAGCAGAAGCAACTAGGAATTCAGAACCATTATAGCATGATTATGGATATTAATGATGCAATCATGTTGAGCTATTATTCGTGATTGTATATTTTGAGGAGTATGATAAATTGTTTGTTGACGATATTATTATTCTACAATTTACAAAAAGGCGAATTGAACTCGAATGTAAATGAAAGAAAAAGTAAAAATCAATGGGAAGACTTTAAAGGAAAATTAGTTATTAATACATACACGCGGAATGAAAAATATATTGATGATATTGTGAAGAGATTTATAACCTGTTTTGGAGGTTAAAAATGCTTCTTTTAAAAAAAATTGCTTATTTAAAATTTTTTTAAAAAAAAAGAGGTGTTGGGCAAGTTTTTAGGAAAAAATAAGTTTTTTTTACGAAGTAGCTGCACAAGCTATTTTTCAGAAGTTTAAAAAAGTATATTCTCCCCAAAAACATTTTTGAGAAAAATATACTTAAAATTACTTTTCAAATGTTTGACCAGATACTAATTGCTGCTCAAAAGAGCTTTTAAAATTTATTTGTCAATATAAAATTTATTTGAAAAAGAGGGTGTTTGGTTAAGCTTATAAGCTGGTCAAACTAGCTTATAAGTACTTTTCGGCTTATCTCTGACTTATAAGTTAAACGATTATAAGTCAAAATAATTATAAGCACTTTTAGTTTGACCTAACTTTTACAAAGTACTTCACAAAATAAGCTGATTTTAAAAATTTGACCAAACAAACTATTAAACCTGAGTTATGATTGATTTTGTTTAACCCATACTAAAGATGGTACTCAAGATTTTGCTCATACAATATATTTTTGGAAATTGATGAAGAATATAATGGAGTATTTAATTTCAATGGGGACAAACATTGCTTGTGACATATTCAAGTTTGAAAATCCTAATCTAAGGGAGGTTATGTTAAAATTAACCTAGACTAATTAGTAATTCTCCATTATTTATTTTATTTATTATTTTTTAAGAAGCATGTCAAATTAAATATAAATAAGTAAATACCAACTAAGGGAGTAATATAATATTTGGATATTGAAAATTTTATTTATTGTGAATCACAGTAAAATTAATATAAATTGATTTATTTTGAACTATAGTGAGTATCGAATATTTTACTTTTCCCTGAATAAATTTTTCAGACGTATATTTGAATTTTTTAGTAATCATAATTTTACTCAATTTGATTGACTCTCGAAAAGCAGAAAATGAAAAAAGAAAGTAAAAACATTTTGGGAACATAGAGCAAAATTTGTGGATGCATTATCAATTATATCTTAGAATAATTTTTAACTCTCTATTAGTCAAATAAGTATTCAAAGACATGCCCCCATAATATGGAAAAGTCAAATAAAAGCAATCAATTGGTTTATAACTGATTTTAGACACTAAGATCCCAAATGAAATCAACATGGATTCTTCTATTGGGCCAACTGTTTTTTTTTTTTTTTGAATTTATATTCCATTGTCTTTCAAACTAGTAATAATTAGTAATTACGTAGGAATTAATTAATTAATTAATTAGCACTTACTAGGAAACAAGTTCCCTCCATGATTGCACGTTTCGAAAATTGTAGAAAAACAGAAAAAGGTTGAAACCTTCTACTCGTTTAAAGTAGAGAAAAAAGATTCTTCTAAAAACTTTACAATATATACATTGTAGTTATTTAATTAGTACAGAGTTACTAGTACACTATTCAAAGATCGTCAATAAAGGTAGTATTTCCAAGGAAAAATGTCAATAAAGTGTACACTAAAAAGACTCAACATAGAAAAATCCAATCTTTACCTCCACTTTATTAATAATGCAGATATTTATAGAAGGAAATTTAAGTGCAAGTTTCGATATAAAAAATTAATATTTAAAAAACTAAAAAAATAAAAAAAAACACTATAAATTAAAATTTTCAAAAATTAAAAATATTTTTAAATTAGAATAATTTCATGTTGTCGTTTTGAGAATAAAATTTCGAAAAAAAGTGAAAATTAGGGACACTAAAACTTATGTTTTATTTTTGGTTTTGTTTACTGCTTTCACAAATTTCAATAATTGTGTCATGGTCCAATACGGCTGTTAAGCAACACACCAACAATCGATTAAAGTATCTTTAACCGGATGATCCGTATTTCACTTTTTTCCATAAGCCAAATATTCCCCTTTCCACCACCTTTTCTTTTCCTTTTCCTTTCTTTTCTTTTTTTTTTCCCCTCTGAATTAAGTAATTCACTGACAAAGTCAAAAAATTCGATAAAAATGTTCAACAATATTTTGCGTATATATATATAAAAAATATTTAATTTATATATATATATAATATAATTTTATATTAAAAGATGTTCGGTGTCGTCGCGCCCGGCAGTACATAGGCTACGACGCTAGGTCTACGACGCTAGGTGTATGTGCGTAATATATATACACATTGTTCTACAAATTCTATGTACTACACGTGCAGCATCCTGTGTCACGTGCCTCTTCCTTCTTAGAAAAAGACAGAAGGAAAGTCTAAACAAACCCACCTCTCATTCAAAACTAGATAGGTTTAGGGTTTTTATATATTTTCTCTATTATATTATAAGACCAAATAATTGCATGAACTAAGATTTTCTCAGCTTACTTTCCTACCACTTTTTTTTGTTATACAAGATTTGAGAAGCCTCTCTTTTTTCTGCTCTCCTTCTTACTTTTCATTTAGCTTTCACGGTATTTGTCTTGATGTGGACCTAACAATCGATTTTAATTGAATTTATTATTTTCAACTTAAAATACACACACACATATATATAAAGCAATAAGTATACGTATGATAAAATGTAACAGTATTTTAGGCGAATTTCATATCAATAAAATACAAAAAAAAAATATTGTGTACACAAGAAAGCAAACCTTAAACCTTATACCCTAGTGACGCATTTTAAAGCCGTGTGGAGTTACACCAAAGCTGACAATTTCACTAGTGAACTGGGCTCTTACGTACTATAATATTAAATATGAGTTTGGATGAATCCATGTCATCTAAAAGCTTGATATGTTAGGAAAATCACACTTTTATATAGTTAATTATATTCTCAACACTAGTAACTTTTGCTTAAATCTTGTATTTATATTAGAAAAATTATTAAATATTTAAGTATTAATTAAATGGAGCTATCAATTCAGTGGCAAGTTTCAATTTCAGAACTTGACCCCACTTTTGAATGTACACTTACATATTCTAAACACACATTAACAAATAAAATTACGCTTATTCTGAATATACTGATAGTTCAAATCTTGAATTTGTATGGGGAGAGAAAAAGAATAGTGAAAAAAGTGAAAGTTTGAGAAATTCATAGAAAAGCAAAAGAAAACTTTACTTAGTATGATTGTTGCACAAAGGAACAAGCAAAGTAGGAGTAGCTAGAAAAGAAAGATATTTGGTTTTCTTAACCACCAGTCAAAAAACCTATCTTCCCCTTTCCCTTGGGCAAAAATCCAAAGAGTGACTAATGATAAAGAAGTTGGAAGAAGAAGTGGACACATAGAGAGTTTCATAGACAACAAAAATTAGATGCTTAAAGTGGGAAAAGACATAGGTATTTTTCCCTCTTCTGCTCTTCAGAAGAAGTATAGAAGCCTTGATAGAAACGTATCAATAAAAACACTTTTTATTTTTCAGTCAGTTTCTTACAATAAATAAATAAATAAATAAAATGCTTCACCATCATCGAATAACCAACCATTTTTATATAATTTATTTAATCTTTACCTTCTGTACATGATTTTGTTCTCATCTCTGTGTTTTTTTCCTCACTTTTTTGTGTCTGACCGTGCAAGTTCAGTAAACGAGAAATTGAGATGCTACACAATCTTAATAATCAGAGAAGCCATAAATCATAATGATGATCAATTGATCATAGTTTAACTTTCTTACTGATAATAATAATTATGATAATTACCTCAATAATTACACAATCCTTAGAGTTAATTAATTAATATCCGCCGAATTAACAAATTAAAATTTTGTAATAGTAATTAATCCCATATTTTCGATTGTCAGCAACTTTTCTCTCTCTACTTTTTCTTAATTTGAAAATTGTACACGTATTTTTTTTGTCCATATTTTTTGTACGTCCAATTCATTAATGTATTGATCAGAGAAATCCCCAGAGCAAAAAAAATTGTCAATGGAACACTGAACGTTGTTAAGCTTTCTACATAAGTTGAAACTGAAAAAGAAGAAAGCATATTTCAGAGCTAGCCTTACACTTTCTCTCTCGTGTGCATTAATAAATGGAACTGAATTTTTTTTTTCAGATATATCAAAAACCAGAAATAAAGGAGGAGACGCAAAATAAATGACCACGAAAAAATAAAAATAAAATAAGAACACTACTACTACAACTTTTTCTACAACTTTTTTTTTGTTTTTGTTTTTAACTCTAACAAAAAAACCACCTGCATTCATGGTTAAATAAGTTATATTTACACACAGACAAAAAAACTCACAAGTACAACATCTCATGATCCACTAACATTTTGAGAGAAAAAAAACATCAACTTTCTTGAATAATAATGATAGAGTAGTGTGGGTGAGTAGTAGTAATAATAATAATAATAAGGGAAGAAGTAGTCTAAGATGATGATGAAGAAGGGGGCATGAGATTTAATCCTAGATCATCTTTTTCCAAGACCATTAATCGAACCTTATTAGTAGTCTCCCCCATATTAGTAGTAGAATAATAAGTAGAAGAATATTCAGGATGCACTCTTTTCTTGGACATAAGTGGGACACCAAATAATTTTGTACTTCTATTATCACCACCACCTCCATTAGCTGCTGCTGCTTCATCAAGAATTGTCACACTGCTGCTTTGTGACGTCTTGCTTGGTGACACGTTGTTGTTGTTGTTGCTCATGAGAACATTTTTAGGGTTTGTAATTTGTTGGTAACCGAACTGATGATGATGATGATGATTCATATTTTTTTGGACTATAGGGGTAGCAGAAGCAGGTAAAAGAGAACAAGGATTGTACGAACTGCTAGGCGCAACAGGTTTGACATGATTTTGGACGAAATAAATAATGTCGTTATAAAGTTTCCTCATGTGTGCAAGTTCGGACATTAACATATTGTTGCTCCTACGCAGCCGGTCGTTGTCCTCCGACAACGCCGTAACGGTGTTGTTAGCATTATTGTTGTTGTTGTTGGAAGAGGCTATCGTGGTAGGCGAATCGCACCAATTCATACTTTGTTGTTGTTGTTGCAGTAATTGTTCGTCTGAGTCGGGGGGCGAAATGCTGAGCCGGTTATAATTACTCGGGTAATTCGGGAAAAAACCCGGTCCGGTACTCATACTCATTTGATGATGACTAAATGAATGGTGGTGATTCATTGGGACACTTTGTGGCTGAGCCGTTTTCCTCCGGTGGATCTCACACAACAAATGTTTTTCTCCTCTCTTGAAGAACTCATTTGCAAACTCCCATCTGTCCGGTACAATTTTCCTAAAACCCTAACAGAATACAAACAAATTTATCAGCATAACTAAAAAATAAAAAAAATAAAATTGAACATTTTTTCTATATAAAGTAAGTAAGTAAGAAAGGAAGGAATAATTTAATTTAATTTACTTACATAGGTATTGAGTTGGCGGACGAAGCTAGAGAAATTGTTGTGTTTGAAGTAATTAGGGAGAAGGTCACGGGCAAATTCAGGTGGACGCCAAACAACAAAGGTAGAGTCATCTTCACCCCAAGAGACAACATGGTCAGTGGATGGGTCATCAACTAGTTGGTATGTTTTTGTTAAGAATGGAGCTGGAACTGATTTGTGTGAGTCCAATGATAGTAATATGCCTTCACAGTTATCTAGCATCAAAGCCATTGAACAACAAAGGGGGGAACAATGAGCAATATGGAAGAAAATAGTTGCAATTCTTAATTCTTCTTCTTTAGAGAGAGAGAGAGAGAGAGAGAGAGAGAGGGGAAACAAGATGACAAGAAAATATGTTAAGAAGATGAGAGAA
>JACEIK010004914.1:20477-32933 GCA_018107945.1 Datura stramonium
CAAAGGCAGATCATTCACTTATGTGCTCTTTGACATTGTACTTAGCTACTATGCCAGAGTCAATAAAGTGGTCATAGTGAATGCATAAGTGAGAAATCCATAAGAGGCACACATATCTCTTAAATTTGAATCAAAATGATTCTAACGGCTTAATAATGAAAAATATCATTCAATATGATTGTGTGAATGTGTAGTTATAGGAAGCCGACTAGATTCTTGATTGCTATGTGAGGTGAGCTAAATTGTTTTGCTTGCACATATTGTAGCATCTACAACTTGCCTTAGTGTACATAGGATAGCTAGTTTTTAGGGATTTGTGATATGATCAAGGTGTTTATTTGAAAAAACCATGTTTTTTTCCAATAATTGTTTTACCTTCCTCAACATTATCCTTAGTTAACCCCTTTGAGCCTTAAGCCTTATTGTTTGTCTTAGCCACAAAAGTAGCTTAATCCCTCTTTTTATGAGATCTCAGACTTATTATTCAAAGTAGTCTTATGCACTTTGAGACTTGAAAGTAAAGGTCCACCGAAGTATAATGTTAAGGCAAAAAGAAAAAATTGTGGTGCGAGGACAAAAATAGGAAAAAAGGCAGCCCACAAGAATTGTGTTGTTTACTGACTACTAGGAAAATGACAGATAGAGCTTTAATTGCAAAATTCTTATTGATGTTATAAGCAAGGACTAGAAGCCAAGTAGTAAAAAAGGGTGAGTTAAGTGAAGGGTGTACAACAAGGAAAAGGTGGTGGCCAAGAAAAATGAAAAATGTCTTAAAAGGGCTTAGGGTGGTAGTCACTATAAAAGAAATATCATTTCTACCCATCCCTTACCCAACATTACAACCAAGAAAAGTCCTTTTGATCTTAATCTCTTTAAGCAACCAAGTAGTCTAAATGTACATGTAGGGCAAGATTATGGTATATGACGTATATGCATTACATCGTTTGTGAGCATGAGGGGGCCTTTATTTTTATGTTCCATGTGTTTGCATTGATAATCTGAGGGAGGAACATCACTAAAAGTGAGGGGCACAAGAAATCTAAGTCTGTGTACTATTTGTTGCATAATTCATGCTTAATCATGGTGGCCCTATGTTTTGAAAGGATAAGTCAATTATAGATTGTGTGGTCTTGATTGTGAAACCTTTATATGTTCTTGATGAGTATTGTTGTATGTTGATGAACCGCTTGATCTATGCTATATGCTAGTTGGTTGAGTATGAATGGATAAAGGTACCATGTGTGATGGTAAAAGATGAGTTTATGTGTGTATTAAGGATTGTTCGAGGACGAAGTGTGGGGTGGTGATGTTGGGCACATTCCTATGCCCATTTGCCTTGTTTTTGCCATCTTTTACCTTGTTTTTGCCCATCTTTTACCTTGTTTTGAGTTCATAATCCTTAGGAAATACATAATTCATGTGTTTGTATGTTTTGTATGCTAACAAACGATTTGAGATGTTTTGAGCAAGAAACAGAGGAAAAAGGACCCAAATTAGCTCAAGGTGTGAAGATTTGAGAAGCTGAAAAGAAGGTTCTAGGGCTATGGCTGGCGCCCAGCACCAGGCCTTGAACTTCAGAGAAATGTGCATCAATTCTAGGGCTATGGTTGGAACACAACACCAGGTCCCGACCTTCAGAGATGTTTCATTTAACACCTTGGTGAGATGAGAGGTGCGGACCCCAGAGCATTCCATACTTAGAGAAATTTCCCAAAATTCTAGTGAGATGGATGGGGTTGGGTGCCAGAGAGGGTCTTAACACCAAGAAATTTGACTAACACTCTGGAGAGATAGGTGGCATGGGGAGCTCACATGATCCAGAAGTGTTGAAATTTGGCTACCTCCTTGGTGAGATGGATGGTACGGGGAACCCAGATCCAAACTTCATAGAAAACTTGAGCCCAACTTGGGGCTATAGTTGAGACAGTGCGCCAGGGTCATTCCAAAGAAGAAATTGTTGTGCTAAAGCTAAGTGTTGGAGGGCAGAAGCATTATTTGAAGGTTGTACTATATATATAGACTCTAGGTCATTTGTTAATCATCTTTTGATCACTTTTACATTCCGTATATAATTTTGTAAAGATTGTAAGTTGTTTGGAGGAAGAGACAAGTTCTACACTAGGTTTCTTCTTTTCTTCTCTATTTTACTTTGAATGATTATGATTAAGTCTTTGTTTTTCCACTTGTCTATGAGTGGCTAAACTCATACTCTAGGATTTTGGTCATGGTGGATGGTTGATGTTTGATAGACTGATTTTATACTAGTTTCGATTCTTTATTAACAGTTGTTTATATTCACTTGTTTTAATTGCTTATTTATAAGACTAATCACCTTATAAGTAAATTTGTTGGCTTTCGATTGAAGTTGGGAATGGGAATAAAAAGGGTTAGAGGTAATTATAGAACAGGAATTCAAAGACCCTTGAACCCATTGGTGAGTGGATAGAAGTTGTTGTTGAGGATAGGGATATAACCTTCAACCCTGTTTAGTTGAAAAAAAGTAGGCATAACCATCATTTCATGTTTCTCCTATGACCATAGGGATATATGCATTAGGGTTCATGAGATAGTTTTTGGATGCTCGAGAGAGTGTCAAGGAATAGGATCGTAACTTGCAACTAGCAACTATAGGATGAATCGTTCTAGTGTAATCACATCTTGAAACTTCAACTTGAGACTGAGAAGTGCCATTTTCTAGATTTTTGTCATCATCTGAAGTAAAACCTAATTTGCAACAGTCTTTAGTTATTTTTGTATTTAAAGTTTGTAGTATTTAATTTCCCAAACCATCCCTCATTTTAATTATTTGATAGAATAGCAAAATAAGAAAAAATCTTAAATGATTAAACTGATAAGTCTCTGAGGGATCGATAATCGAGACTTCCAGTCCTATATTTCTTGAAGACAACGTGTTCTTGTGTGCACTTGGGCAACATCACTACCACCTCCCTTAATCGAGAGAGATGTATTGAGCATTAAAAAAAATAGCGTCATTGCCCGGGAATTAAGTTATGATTGCCATTAGTTGTTTAGTAATTCAAATTTGTTTTCGCATATTATGTTGCTTTTACATTATTTTTGTTGTTTTGTTGTTTGCTTAGGTGTGTGAAAATGAGTCTTGCTAGAAATGAAAGTAGCATGGATGGTTTAAGGGAAGGAGAGGATGATCCAGTGATTAATGATGTGGCTGGTGTCATTATCCTACCACCCACAGTAGGAAATACGGTTTTCCATGTAACAAGCACTATATTACATCTCTTGTAAATGAAAGGGTTGTTCGAAGGACAAGCTAGTGAGGAGGCTAATTGTCACCTCCTAAACATCATTGAAATCCATCAACCGTTTAATATAACCAACATCAGCCAAGAATCAATCCATTTGAGATTATTCTCGTTCTTTTTGATGGGAAAGGCCATAGTTTGGTTGGAGGAGCTGCCTCCCAGGTCCATTACATCATGGAATGAGTTAGCTGATGCATTCCTTGATATATTCTTTCCACCTTCCCAGATTCTAGAATTGAGGGAAGAGATTACAAATTTTAGGAAACTTCTGGGAGAGCCTATTTATGAAGTGTGGCTTCGATTAAAAAAGGTCACTATTTGCCCCAACCATAGTCTGCCTGATGGGGTGTTGCTCAAAATTTTCTATAGGTCTCTTGACTCTATCAACAAATCAGTGGCCAACAATCTAGTAGGGGATTCAATCATGGACCAAACATTTTGCATGGATAAGGCACTTCTTGATAGGATGACCAAGATTAATAGAGCATCGCACATTAGAGACACTGCGATGTCCTCAAGTGGTGCATTGTCCATCCAACTAGCAACAGAGCTAAGAAACTAAGATGAGGAGTGGGATGAAACACTAGCTAAGATAATCACTCAAGAGGAGTTGATGGCTAGACATATTTTGGAATCCAGAGCTAAAAGCACTTCTGCTGCACCACCTACTAGCCTCTCGAGCCAGACTCCAGTTGGTTACATCCTAGTGCCCCAGGAATTTCTCTAGAAGCTGACAAAGAGATTTACCATGACCGAAAGGAAGTTTAAATCAATGATGGAGAATGTTAAGCCCTGGGTGAAGGCTGAGATTGAGACAGCTGCGCAAGCCTTGCATGCTAGATTAGACGGGTTTGAAAGCAGATTCAATATATGTATGGCCAAGAAGACTGATACAGGAAGCCTCCATGAGGAGTTGGGGCCTCTTCAGAGCCAAGTAGCTAATCTATCATCATGGCAGCTGGAAGTCATATCATACCCAACTCTTCCTAACCTCAATTATGACATAGATGAGGAGCTTCATCTGGAGGCCTACTGGGAGCCTATAGGAGAAGGGAAAGAAAAAGGGAAAAAGAGGGTCTTCGAAGATGTTGGAGACGAGACCCTAAAAAAGAAGAAGAAGAAGAGAGAGATAAGAGAACACAGGCGGGAACAATTAGAGAGCCTGCAGACTCATGACACACTCTTTTCAGAGTTGTAGGAATGAGCTAGAGGAGCAGGTAGCTCCATCATGGCCTAGGCAGAGCTTGCTAGTGGCAGGGACCCTTCGGGTGAGCCACATTTATCCCCGACCATTTCAGAGGTTGTAGAGACGACCGAGACTACTGAGGGGGTAGCCACTCACCCTATTCATCCACCAGTTAGTGCGCCGACCACCGCCAGCGCCACGATTGTAGCGGAGGTACCTCCTCCGTATTATGACAGGAGCTCTTAGTGCGCTGCATGTATGTTCCCTTCCCTTAGTTCTTACATTCTATGCTTCAGGAATGAAGCATGCCTTTTTAAAAAGGGAAGGGGTGTATTTGTCTTTTTGGGTTTTTGATTCATTAGAGGGTTTTTCTTGTTGTGTTTCTTTTATATCGGGCATGCTATCAAATAGAACTGGCATGTTTAGGACTTTAATTTTTTTTGTGTAATTTTTTTTAATTACAAAGTAGCTTAGGAGTACTCGGCCAATAAATTGCAGTAGTTTTGGAGTGGTAAAAATTTGACCCTATTTAAAAACTTTTTTTATGATTAGCTATGTGCTTGTGATTGCAAGCATGCTTTCTGTGGATCTTCTTATGTGAATCAAAGTCATGTACCATGAGTGAGTGAGGTCTGATACTTAGTTCAATACTGTGTAGAGGATCTAGAACTTTCCCGATTGGTCTTTGCATATGTTTTAGGATGGTTGGTTAGGAAAGAATCATAGGCCATTCTTGTTTAGTCCATTTTTAGCTTAAATAACCCTGCCAAAATGATTTGATTCGCTTGATCAAAATTTTTAGCCTCAAATAGACCATTTTCTTTTATTAACCAATTAACCGTACCCATTTTTTTATAATGAACCTATTTTGGCCCTAGTCCCTCCTTGGACATTGTGAACCTCAATAAAAGAAAAAGGCCTAAGCTGAGGGTGGCTAGAGTAGGGGTGCATAAATAGTGGGAAGGTGAAAAAGGGAGAGAAAAGAAAGAAAAAAAAGGTGAAAAATGAGGTGTGGTGTGACAAAAGAAAAAGAAAAGAAAAATTGAAAAGGAAAATACAAAAAGAGAATGATGCATGAAAAGCGTGAAGAAATACAAAACACTCATAGAATTGCATAAAAAGGTAAAAAGGAAGGGGAAAAGTGTAAAAAGCGCAAAGGGTGAAATAAGTGAAAAAATGGAGCCACATGTATGTAGTGCCAAGGAGGGGTTTAGTAACTTAAAAAAGATCCCATATCTACCATGCCCAGCCCGAAATCCTACTTTACAAGCCAAAGCAAGTCCTATATTGATCCTGAACTGACCATCTGACAAACCGAAGTAAAGAAAATAAGGGCAAGCCTATGGTATCCGATATGCAGTATTTGAAACTTCTTTGTGAGAGTGAGTCTCTCTTGTTCAGTCCCATGTTATATATTTTACTATATCTATGAGTGGGGGACTTCATTTGGTGTGAGGGTACATGGTTTGTGTTTAACTCTACAGTGGTCTATGTAATAAGCATTGGGGATGACTTGACTAACTGTTAATAGCTAGATGACCTGTCTTGATCCCTGTTTATCATGTTTTCTAGTTGCTTGTAGTGCATATGCTTATTTGTTTCACGGGAAAAGGGTCAAAAGATTTTTGAGTTAATAGTGCAATTTTTGTTTGATGTTGGTTGTAGTATCCTAGGGTTATTTTCTAGTTAAGCATTGTGTTTAGTTTTTATTTTTCTATGCCTGAGGAAATGCAAAGTCTTAAGTTGAGGGTGTTGATGTGTTTTGAGTTTATAACACTTTCAATGCTTAAAACTGAGAAAATAGCATGGACTTAGGTATATTTATATAGATATGAGTGAAGATGTGCAAAAGAAGCCTTAAAATGCAGAAAATCAGCCAAAGAACCAGCCTCAGTACGAGCCGAACTTTGATTGTACGAGTCGTACTAACGATTGTGATGAAATTCAGAAGGCTGAAGTGATAAGAAGGAAATATACGACTCTTAGTACGATCCGTACAAAGATTGTATGAGCCGTAACTGGAGTCGTGGAATTATTTAGAGGAAATTGCACAAAGGAAGACTCCTGGTACAGATGGACTCACGAATTGTGGCACCAATGTACGAGCCATACCATAAGTCATGGTGAACTTTAGAAGATTCTTCAGTACTTGGAAAAACTTTAGATACTACAGACAGTACGAGTCGTAGGAAGAATGTATGAGTTGTACCACAACATCAGGAAGAATTTCAGAAGATGTCAGAGTTCTCAGGGCCAAACAACGGAAGCATTGTACGACTCGTAGGATGAAGGTACGAATCATATCAGCCTACCAACACTTAGCGAAATTTCCAAAAGCCAAGGACTTCCCATACAATCCTGCTACGGGTCGTAGGTCCAGTCGTGACACAATCGGCACCAGATATGGAAAATTCCCTATTAGCTTAGGAAAAAGTTTCTGATGTCCGTATAAACAGCCTTTATATTTTATTTTAGTTAGATAAGGATGAAATTAATTTAGTAGAAGTGTGAAAAACCATTTTTGTGAATTTTTATCAAGTTTTAAGGAGTAATTCTTAGGATAAAATTCTTGATTTCCTACATTGTTCTTGAGATTGTTCTTTGTTATTCAAATCTGGTTTTCCTCCAATTGTTTTTGTAAGTATTTAATTATGTGTTTGTCTAAGAATACAAATGATAGTCTTACAACCATGAGAGACTAAAACCTCCACAACTAGGGGTTGTGGGAACCATGGTGGATGAACAAACTAGGGTTGCACAAAAGTGATTCAAAACAAATGCAAAAAGCTTGTATTGTATTCTCTTCATATTTAAATGTTTCTTATTGGTGTGCAACGTTAGGACTTGCCTGAATTATATACTTGTTTGAGCCTAGAGGGGTAGAGCTTAGGAAAAGAGAATTACAACAAAGCCTTGGTCTTTATGGTCGTTGTATTAACTTGAGATGTGGTCGGAGGACTGTTAAATTTGGAACATATTGATAATGGTTAGTTTGAAATTGCTCATGAGACATGACCCGGTGAATGAGTATAGCCATCCAATAGGGACAAATTAGTTGTTTGGATGAACCTTAGTTATCAGTTCTACAAGTAAGTATTGGGATTGACCACGTAAGTATAACCGAATTAGTTATGAACCCATAGGAAACACTTACCCAGGATGTTTGCAAATCATGATAGTAATCACAATTATAATCTTTTTTCTATGTTATTTTATTTTCAACCCCCCAATGTGGAGATAACTTACCAATAAGTTCAATTACTGGCGTTAGTCTAAATCTTAACCTATTCTCTGTAGGCTCGACCCCAACCTCTTACTTGGGTTCTTTATTGACAACGACTACTTCATACTTTGTCAGGAAGTGTGAGTTTGAGCATTATCAAAAAGTGGCATCATTGCCAGGGTGAGGAGCATCTGATTGGAGGATAGCAGATTGCTAACATTGTCCTGATCTGGGATGAGCTGAACCCGATAAGTCGGGCCCGACTTTCCACAGCAGTTCCATGGACTCGGCCAGTTGGGGATGCACAGGTGAATGCACCCACCTCACAGGAGCAGGGCGAGTCACTAGCAACAAATTTTAGTTATTCAGATGCATCTCCCGGCACTTTTGATGCACCACCTACTAGCCTCCAGAGCCAGACTCCAGCCGGGTACATCCTAGTGCTCCAGGAATTTCTCCAAAGGCTGGCCAACAGATTCACCATGGCTGAAAGGAAGATTAAATCAATGATGGAGAATGTTAAGCCCTGGGTGAAGGTAGAGATTGAGACAGCTGCACAAGCCCTGCATGCCAAATTAGACGGGTTTGAAAGCAGATTCAATATACGTATGGTCGAGCAGACTGATACAGGCAGCCTTCTTGAAGAGTTGGGGACTCTTCAGAGCCAAGTAGCTGATCTATCATCACAGCAACCAGCAGTCATATCAGCCCCCACTCTTCCTAACCTCGATGCTAACATAGATGAAGAGCTTGATCTGGCGGCCTACTGGGAGCCTACAGGAGCAGGGAAAGAAAAAGGGAAAAGGAGGGTCTTCGAATATGTTGGAGATAGAAAAAGAATAAGAAGAGAGAGATAATAGAATGCAAGCGAGATGATTAGAGAGTCGTCAGACGCATAACACACACTTGGTAGAGCTGCAGGAACGAGCTAGAGGAGAAGGTAGCTCCACCATGACCCAGGAAGAGCTTGCTAGTGGCAGGGACCCTTCGAGTAAGCCAAATTCAACCTTCACCATTCCAAAGGCCGTAGTGATGGTCAAGACTACTGAAAGGGTAGCCACTCCCCTATTGATCCACCAGTAAGTGCACCGGCCACCACCAGTGCCACGATTGTAGCAGAGGTACCTCCTCCACAGGATGACAGGAGAACTTAGTGGCTTCAGGTATGTTCCCTTCCCTCAGTTCTTACATTCTATTCTTTGGGGACGAAGCACGCCTTTTTAAAAAGGGGAGGGGGTGTACTTGTGTTTTTGGATTTTTGATTCGTCTGAGGGTTTTTCTTGCCGTATTTCTTTCCCCTCGGGCATTATATCTAGTAGAACTGGCATGTTTAGAACTTTATTTTTTTGTCATTTTTGTTTATTTGAAAGTAGCTTAGGAGTACTCCGTCAATAAATTGCAGTAGTGTTAGAGTTGTAAAAATTTGACCCTGTTTAAAAAATTTTTATGATTAGCTGTGTACTTATGATTGCAAGCATGATTTTTGTGGATATTTTTTTGTAATTTAGTATATTAGCATGTGTCATTTTTGATATGTTATGAATAAACCGAACATGTAGAGTGAATGCAAGTCATGTACCATGAGTGAGGTCTAATACTTAGTTCAATACTGTGTAGAAGATCTAGAACTTTCCCGGTTGGTCTTTTGCATAGGTTTTAGGATGGTTGGTTAGGAAAGGTTCATAAGTCGTTCATGTTTAGCCCATTTTTAGCTTGAATAACCCTATCAAAATGATATGATTCCTTTGATCCAAATTTTGAGCTTTAAATAGACCATTTTTCTTTGATTAACCAATTAATCGTACCCATTTTTTATAATGAACCTGTTTTGGCCCTGATCCCTCCTTCGACATTTTGAACCTCAACATAGGCAAAATGGCTAAGCTGAGGGTGGCTAGAGTAGGGGTACATAAATAGTGGGAAGGTGAAAAAGGGAGAGAAAATAAAGAAAAAAGGGTGAAAATGAGGTGTGGTGTGACAAAAGAAAAAGAAAAAGAAAAACAAAATAAAAACTGAAAAGGAAATTACAAAAAGAGAATGATGCATGAAAAGTTTGAAGAAATACACCACACTCGTAGAATTGCATAAAAAGTGAAATGGGAGGGAAAAAAGTGTAAAAAGTGTAGAGGGTGAAATAAGTGAAAAAAATTGAGCCACATGTATGTAGTGTCAAAGAGGGGTTTAGTCACTTAAAAAAAGATTCCATATCAACCATACCCATCCCGAAAGCCTACATTACAAGCAGAAGCAAGCCCTATAGTGATCCTAACTTGACCATCTGACAAACCGAAGTAGAAAAAATAAGGGAAAACCTAAGGTATCCCAATGCAGTATTTGGAACTTCTTTGTGAGAGTGAGTGTCACGACCCGAGAGGGGACCCGGATCATATACACGGGACAAGGGATCCCGAAGGACCCCAAGTCGACCCATGGCATAAGCATTCAGTAACTTAGTTGATAAACAAGAGAAAAATAAATTTATAAGTTCGGCGGAAGTCAACCAAATATAACAACAGAATAGACATCCAAAACTGAATAAATATCTAAGTCTGATAAGCCTCTAATCTTGATGAGATGATGGGACAACACCCCCAACTAACTCAATAAAGCGGAAACAAAAGAAATATGTCTGATACAATTGAAAGTCCGGTCCTCGGAAGATGAGGAATCACCAATAAACAGATGAAAATCCTGATAAGCGACTACGGACGGGGCTGAACCTGAGGTCCAGATCTTGCATCATAAAACAATGTAGCATAGAAGGTATGAAGTCAGTACGTGGAATGTACCGAGTAAGGTAAGTGAAACCGCTAAAGCAATTTAAAATCCTTTAAGATAAATCATACATATCAAAGGCTTGTAAGGATAATGAGAAGACCACATGCATTCATTATGAAATCGTACTCTCATGCTTGATGATAATGCAAGGCTTTAGAACATCATGACTGACACGAATGACTAAAGCTGAACATGACATATATATCAAAAGCTAAAACATGAGTCACCCTTACTTCCGGATCATGCATGCATCAAATAATCATGACAATGGTAAATATGCAATTCTGATGTATAAAAGACAGTGGGAGACTCGTCACGTAACCGATATACCACGATAGAGCTTACGTGGTTCCAACTATCACACTCAAGTGGGAAGAGCCGTCCATAACCTTGCCAGGGCGATGGACGCTACCATGATACCGATATCAAGCTGAAGGGTCATTCGGGCGAGGGATAGCTCATAAGGGAGGTCCCAATAACATAAGTATCATCCTACGTTGGTGCGTAGTTCTGGGGCATAGGGTAGTCGACCCTTAACCCGCTAGGTGCTATACTCTTCTCCCACAATATGCAATGCTCTATATCATATATAACGAAGCTCAACATCTTCTATTGACAAAGCTCAACATTATCTATCAACAAAGATTAGAATGAAATCATTCATAACTTAACATCGTATGAACGAAGCTCGACATTGTCTATTGACAAGGCTCATAATGAATTCATGCATGGACTCAACATCATGTGAAATGGAGCTCAACATTTTCCTTGACAAAGCTTGATGATAATGTACATATCAATTAATAATCATGCATATAAAAGGCTTTACTTCGAAACATACCACAAGCTACGATTCATAATAAGAGTTTGAGGGAATTTCATTTCAACCATGTGGTAAGCTCATATCAGGAAAAATCATTATTTGAAAACATCATATGGGAATCACCCAAATCTTCACTATACTTGGGTCTATTCAATCTAGTTTGAAAACATCATCAAAATCATGGATAAGGTTGGAAACATGATTTTCATAATTTATTCCATCATCATCACATTTATCACAATCACCACTTCTATGAGTTATCCATACATGGGCGTTTTAGAATTCAATTTTTTTTTAAAAATAATTTTGTAAAATAAATAAGGTTAGAATCCGCCCAAGCTTAGTAAATCATCTATATCAACTTGAATCAATCATGCCCATGAATGAGGATATGAGAATCATTCAATTGAATAAAACCCCATACTTGATCATCTCAACGAATCACAATTTGACAGGGAATGGGCATGGGTGTGGAAGGAAGCACTCACTCATAGCCTTACATACCTGGGAATGAAGAACCCTAACTCTTCCCAATTGCCCAGCTGAGATTTCCCTTGAAAACCTTGAAATCCTCCTTAATTTCCTCCCCTCAAGCCTTCAACCTTGCATGCATGAAGTAATGGCCTAAGATAGATGATCCCCTGCTAAAACCCCTCTAAAACGAGCTCAAAATTACATGGTTTAGGCCCTTAGAACATAGGAATTACGGAAAATTCCTTAATAAAATTTCCCTAAAAAACAGATCTGGCCCCGACCACGAGTCGTACCATCAAGTCATGACTCGTGGTTACTTCTCGTGGTCACCTCACCAGTTTTTCGCAACTTTCTAAATTTGGCCACGACTGGTATACCATGACTCGTACAACCATCCTATGGGTCGAACTGCCAGTCATGGTACCATCCACCCAAAACAACATGACGTAACCACAACTCCTCACCGTAACTCGTGGCTACATATTATGAGTCATACCACGACTCGTGACGACTCACCCTAGCACCCCTAAGAATTCCACCACAACTCCTAACCACGAGTCGTACCTTCCCGTTGATCGCGGGCAAAAATAACATGTCTAAGTGATACTTTATAACTTAAATTAGTCTTGTTTATCTAAGTTATTTTATACATTTTCATGTAATTTTATATAAATGTGAATATATGTGCTAA
>JACEIK010004915.1:0-44294 GCA_018107945.1 Datura stramonium
AGACTATGCTAAATTATGAATGATCTTGTCACTAAAAAGAGGACCGTGAGCTTTGAGCCTCCTGATCATTAGCACCACTCTAGTGCAATAGCATCTTGGTCTCTTGTGCAAAAGAAAGAAGACCCTCGAGCTTTCACCATACTATGCACTATTAGAGCCTTTAACTTTTATAAGGCTTTATGTGATTTGGGTGATAGTATTAATTTGATGTTGTTGGCAGTGTTTAGACAGTTACGCTTGGGAGCCCCCAAACCAACTACAATGCGGTTATTGATGGAAGATCGCATGGTGAAAAATCCGATGGGATTCTTTATGATGTTCTAGTAAAGGTGGAGTCTTTTATATTTCCATCCGACTTTGTTATTCTGGACTGTGAGGATGATTTCAAGGTCCCCATTATCTTGGGGCGACCATTCCTCGCCAACGGGTGTGCTCTTGTGGACATGGAGACTGGATAGCTGAAAATTTGATTGAACAATGAAGAGGTGATATTTAATGTGTGCCCTTCCATGAAATAGCCAAACGACATGCGAATGGTCTCATTGGATGATAGTATGGAGGTTGAGCTTCAAATAATTCCTATTGATGAGAGGGGGAATATTGATGATTTAATAGTAATGTTGAGCAATGTTGATGCAGAGGAGATTCAGGGTGGTGAGGAGATCATTAATGCACTTGCAGGTATGGGGTCATACACTTATGCTCCAATGAAGATTGATCTTGATCTAAAAAATCGTGTGACCCCACTGGCCAAGCCATCTATTGAGGAGCCCCCATTATTGGAGCTCAATGCACTCCCATCTCACTTATGATATATATTTTTGGGGACTGGAAAGACATTACCGGTAATCATAGCAGCAGACTTGGTGGAATTGAAAGTAGAAGCTTTTATCTCCGTTCTAAAGAGGTATAAAAAGGCCATTAGGTGGACCAAAGAAGATATTATTGGGATCCTATCCGTTATTTTCACACATAAGATCCATCTTGAGACAGATTGTATTCCAAGTATTGAGCATTAGCATAGGTTGAGTTCGCCTATGCAAGAGGTTGTCAAGAAGGAAATTATTTAAGTGGTTGGATGCAGGTGTGATTTACCCTATTTCTGACAACAAATAGGTGAGCCTAGTTCATTGTGTACCAAAGAAGGGAAGAATCATTATGGTCCTAAATGCTAATAATGAGCTTATTCCACTAAAGCCAATCACATATTGGAGAGTATTCATGGAATATCAGAAGCTAAACCACTGGACACAGAAAGATCATTTTTGTAATACCCCCAAAGTGCCTAAGACTATATTCAGGATTTGAAATGGAAATAGTAGAAAAATATGAGATTTTGACTCAAAACTACTCGTGCTACGAGTCATGGGAAGGAAGGACAATTCGTAGGAGGAATCAAGAAGAAGACTTGGAGTCCAGGGTCTACACCAAGAGTCATACCATGAGTCGTGATATGTGGGTATGACTCATGGTCAATTTCGTGGGGGAGATGAAGTCACGAGTGATGTTACGACTCGTGGTAGGCAACAATGAGCTGTGGGATGAAGTCATGGTGAGAATCCAGTAAGTTTCCAGGTGGCTAGTGGTGATCACGAGTGGTGACCACGAATCGTTACTTCATGGTACAACTCATGGTAAGGCTTGTAATGATTGGTAGTGTTCAATTTCCAGGTTTTTCATTAAAGGAATTTTCACAAATCCTAAGCTCTAAGGTCCTAAACTAAATCATTTAAAGTTCAATTAGAAGGGTTTTAAGAGTACTTAATGTATCATAAGCCTTTCCAATCCATGCATGCAAGTTAAGACTATTCAAATGGAGATCAAGCTTAAGAATTTCCCAATTCCTTCTCCAATTCCTTTGGAGTTTCAAGGGAGAGTGTAAGATCAAATTACCTAGGTATGTAGGGTTATGAATGAGAGTTCCTCTTCACTCTCATGCCCCAATTCTCCTCTGTGTTTATGAATTCATGTAATGTAAATTTGATGATCTTATGGGGTTTTAAGCCCAAATTCATGGAATTCTATTTGATTTGATTATGGGTGAATTCACTTTATGTTCTAAATGTTGTTTTAGATCTATGGACATATTTTATTTAAATTGATTATAAATTTTATGATTTCATATCCAAGTCAATCTATGCCTAATTATACAAAGTTTCATGAAAAGTCAAGTTATGATTCTATTATGGTTTTGATATTCCTAATATTAAATTATTATTTATGATATTATTTTTCTTCAAGTACTCTTCATGGATTTATGAATGTCAAGTATATAAATTTTCAACAAATATGCATATTCTTCATGATTTATGAATTTATGACTTTTGGCTGACTCACGGGCCATGAATTATTTTTCCATGAACTTTATGAATGATTTCACGATTAGGATATGAGCCTCATGTGCATATTTTTTAGAGTACTGTCTAGCACCGACTAGACTCGGCGTTTAGGTAAACTTCGTGGTTTCAGAATTATGTGCCACCATAGGTATATACATATATTTTTGGATCCCTGGAGNCATAGGTATATACATATATTTTTGGATCCCTGGAGATATCACATCATGCGCATCCCTTGCCTGGAAGGCGTAGGATGGCTCTGTCCATTTGAGCAAAATAGTTGGGGTATCATGTAAGCTCTATTATTATGGTGTCGGTTAAGATGAGTTCTCCCATTGTTCCTCATGGTTTATGCATTGTTATGTTTATGTTACTTTGTCTCAAGTTATGTTTTTATAAGGTATCTCTTATGACTATGATTATGACTAGATTATGAATGGTTTAAAAACCCATAGCCCTCATGTTTAGTCCTGCTTTCCCATTAGGCCTGTTTAGCCAGTGTTGGTGGGTCCTCATCCTCTAAGGGCATTCAGCTATCCATTGATATGTTATTTTAGTTTTACACTTTTGTCGATCTAGTTGCAGATGTTTTCCCATTAGCTCATAAGTTATGTTAGAGGCTTTTCAGATAATATGTATTAAAATAAGCAAATTTCCGCTTAAGTATGTTTTATTTATCAGTTTTCGCTTGTTGTATGCTCTTAGCCGGTATTTTCATGCCATGGATCGACTTGGATCCTCCCAGGGTTCCTTGTCCTATTTCTCGCTCTGGGTCCTAGCTCGGGTTGTGAAAAATTTAGTATCAGAGCATTAGGTTTTGAAGTGTCCTAGGGTTTCAGAAAGCTGCGTTAAGTAGAGTATTTTCAATGGGTGTGAAGCGTGCCACACTTATAGGGAAGAGGCTACAAGACGTTTTAGGAAACTTCCCTTCTTTTATGATCTATGTCATGCGATGAAATATCTCTTTATCCTTGTAACTCGTGCTATACGCGTTTGCAGAATCATGCCTTCTCACCGAGTTAATGGAAGAAGAAATATAAATGGAAATGGCCATGAGAATGGAAATAGAGATGTGCACTAGCAGGCCCCACCAGCCCTTGAGGATCATGTGTCTTAGTAGGTTGCCCTACAGGGCAGCAATCCAGATGTTGGCACAGGCATTGACCGCCAAAGTCAACTAGTAGGAGGTCGCACATGTTCCGAGAATGGGAATGCGACAACAACAAGAGTCAGGGACTTTCTTAGGATGAACCCTCTGGAGTTCCTTGAATCAAAGGTGGAAGAGGATCCGCACGAGTTTATTGATAAGATCCAGAAGATCACCCGATTATGGGGGTGACAGGGGAGGAGTGCGCAGACCTAGCCTCTTATCAGTTGAAAGGGATTCCCCATATCTGGTTCAGACATTGGAAGTATAGCAGAGCAGGTTGGGTGGGTCCTATTGGTTGGAATGAGCTCCTCACTGTATTCGTGGATCAGTTCTTTCCCCGTAAGATAAGGGAGATCAAGGAATATGCACCAGAGATGGTGGCTGATCAAAGAACTGGGGTAAGCAGGTTTGTGCATAGAATAACGGACTACCTGGTTGAGGATTGTAGGACCGCTATGCTTCATTAGGACAACCATTTTCCTCGATTGGTTTTGCAATCCCAGCAGATAGAGGCGGTGCATTTGAGAGAGAGAGAGGCCAAGAGGGCTAGGATAGATAGTTATGGGTTCTCCCAGGAGAGATCAGGAAGTGGACATTGTCAGCAGTCCCATAAGAGATCATTATATCTAGCGCCATCATCTGCTAGTGCTCCATCAAGATAGCGGCCTAACCAGGGAGAAGAGCATCAGGTTCGAGGGGATAGAGGAGTATGCAGGTAGAGCGTACCTTTCCTGTCTGTGGAATGTGTGGCAAGAATACATAGGGGAGTGCCTTATTGGATCAAATATCTATTTTGGGTGTGGTAGACCCAAGCATAAGCGTTGAGAGTGTCCTCTTGCTTGGCAGGATGATGGTAGAGGTTGTACTCAGACTACCAATTTAGCAACAGCACCGACATGCCTAGCTCAGCAGGATGCATCCACCAGTGCAGGTGGTGGTCAGCGCAAGAACAAGTTTTATGCCCTCGCATCTTGTTAGGAGAAGGAGACTTCACCCAGATGTGGTTACCGGTATGTTACAAGTATTCCACTTAGATGTATATGCATTTTTATACCCAGGGGATACTTTATCTTTTGTGATTCCCTATGTTGCTAGTAGTTTCAAAGTTAGTCCCAAAATCCTATTAGAACCCTTCTCAGTCTCTACTCTAGTCGATGATTCAGTTATAGCTCGGGTGTACAGAAATTGCCCTAACATAGTCCTTCAAAATTTCACCTTAGCAGATTTAGTAGAGATACCTATGATAGATTTTGATGTTATCTTTAGCATGGATTGTCTACATGCATATTATGCATCAGTAAATTGTAGAACCCATGCGGTAGAGTTCTGGTTTCCACGTGAGCTAGTCCTTGAGTGGAAGGGTAGTTCATCATATAGGTCGCTCCATTTCCTACCTTAAGGACAGAAAGATGATCTTTAAAAGTTGCGGGTACCATCTAGTTAGCGTTAAGGATGATACATCCAAAACCCCGACTATCCAGTCAGTTCCTACAGTGTGCGAATATCCAGAACTATTTACAGAATAGCTCTAGCTAAGTTAAATGAGTTGAAGGAGTAGTTGAAGTATCTCTTATACAAGGGTTTCATTACACCTAGCAAATCCCCGTGGGGGCACTAGTACTCTTTGTTTGAAAGAAGGATGGTTCCTATTGGATGTGCATTAACAATCGGTAGTTGAACAAGGTCACCATCAAGAATAGGTATCCCCTCCCTAGAATTAATGAATTTTTTGACAAGATTTAGGGTGTTAAGTATTTTTTAAAGATAGATCTCATATTCAGATATCATCAGCTCAGGGTTAGAGAGAGTGACATCCCGAAGACAACCTTTAAGACTCGATATGGTCACTATGAGTTTGTAGTTATGTCTTTTGGACTAACGAATGCTCTTGTAGCTTTTATGGATTTGATGAATAGGGTATTCAAGTCGTATTTGGACATGTTTGTGATTGTGTTTATAGATGAAATTCTCATATACTCTTGAATTGAGGAGGAACATGCCACTCATTTAAGGGTGGTAGTACAGATTTTGAAGGATCGCCAATTGTATGTTAAATTCAGCAAGTGTGTGTTTTGGTTAAATTCGATAGCATTTTTGGATCATGTGGTGTCAAGTGAGGGTGTACAAGTAGACTCTCAAATGATAGAAGCTATGAAGAATTAGCCTAGACCAGTAAGTCCTTCGGATATCAGGAGTTTCTTGGGCTTGGATGGTTACTACAGGAGGTTTGCGGAAGGGTTTTCATCCATTGCATCACTGTTGACTATGTTGACCCAGAAGAAAGTGAAGTTTCAATAGTCGGAGGCTTGTGAGAAGAGCTTCCAAGAGTTGAAGACTCGACTCACCTCAGCACTAGTGTTGACTCTACCTGAGGGTACTGATGGGTTTGTGGTATATTATGACGCCTTAAGGATCGGCCTCGATTATGTAATTAATGCAGCACGGTAAGGTTATAGCCTATGCTTCCACGCAGCTGAAATTCCATGAAAAGAACTATCCAACTCATGACCTTGAATTGGTGGCGGTAGTATTTTCCTTGAAGATTTGGAGATACTATCTGTACAGGGTCCATGTGGATGTGTTGACAGACCATAAAAGCCTACAGTATGAGTTCACCCAGAAGGATATAAATCTACGTCAAAGAAGGTGGTTGGAGCTTCTTAAGGATTATTATATGAGTGTCCTTTATCATCGGGGAAAGGCCAATGTGGTGGCAGACGCTCTTAGTAGGATTTTTATGGAGAGTGTGTCCCATGTAGATGAGGAGAGGAAAGAGTTAGTGAAGGATGTGCATCGGCTTGCATGATCCGGATTTTGTTATTCCGGTGGAGAGCATAGATGTGAAGGATAGCCTTAGCTACGAAGAGGTTCTAGTTGAAATACTTGATCATCAGGTTCATAAGTTAGGAAACAAAGAAGTAGCTTCAGTAAAGGTTTTATGAAGAAATTAGCATATTGACAGAGATATTTGGGAAGCTGAAGAAGATATAATTACTAAATACCCGAACCTATTCCCTTCCAGTTCAGTTCCAGCTTTAGGTATTAGTGTCCTCCTTAGTACTCTATCAAGTTTCATGTTCAGTCCATGTGGTCCAGTTTCTTTCTTGTCATTGCATGTATGTGTGATTCATGAATTCAGTTCAGTCATGTATTTCAGTCTGGATTCAATCACTCTATTAGTTTTTAGCTTTAGATGTTTAGTATTTGGGATGAAAGGTTTCCCTCAATGATTCAGTATGTTTGCCCCACATTCGAGGATGAATGTTTTCAAGGAGAGATATTGTAATACCTAAAAAATGCCTAAGACTAGACTCGGGATTTGAAATGGCAATAGTAGAAAAATATAAGATTTTGACTTAGAATGACTCGTGGGAAGGAAGGACGAGTCGAATGAGGAGTCATAAAGAAGACTTGGAGTCTAGGTTCCAGACCACGAGTCACACCACGGGTCGTGGTATGCGGGTATGACTTATGGTCAGTGTCGTGGGGAAGATGAAGTCACGAGTGATGTTACGACCCATGGTAGGAAACAATGAGTCATGGGATGAAGTCGTGGTGAGAATCTAGTAAGTTGCCAAGTGGCTAGTGTTGATTGTGAGTGGTGACCATGAGTCGTTACTTCATGGTACGACTCGTGTTGAGGCCCCTGATGACTGGCAGTGTTCAATCTTTAGGTTTTTCATTAAGGGCATTTTTTTAAATCCTAAACTTTAATGTTCTAAACAGCATTGTTTTAAGCTTAGTTAGAAGGGTCTTAATAGTACTTAACCTATCATAAGCCTTTCCATTCAGTGCATTCAAGTTTGGAGTATTCAATTGGAGATCAAGCTTAACAATTTCCCAATTGCTTCTCCAATTCCTTTGGGCTTTCAAGGGAGAGTGTAGGATCAGATTACCCAGGTATGTATGGTTGTGAATGAGAGTTTCTCTTCACTCTCATGCCCCAATTCCCCTCTATGTTTATGAATTCAAGTATTAAAGTAAATTTGATGATGGTATGGGGTTTTAAGCCCAAATTCATGAAATTCTCTTTGATTTGATTATGGGTCAGTTCCCTTTATATTTTAGATGTTGTTTTAAGATCTATGGATAGATTTTATATCCAAATCTATCTAAGCCCAATTATGCAAAGTTTCACGAAAAGTCAAGTTATGATTCTATTATGGTTTCCATATTCCTAAGCTTAAATTATTATTTATGATGTGATTTTTCTTCAAGTACTCTTCATGGATTTACGAATGTCAAGTATATAAATTTTCCACAAATACGCATGTTCTTCATGATTTATGAATTAATGACTTTTGGCCAACTCACAAGCCTTATTCATGGCTAATCATGTATTTCAAGTATGATCAAGTGCGTTATGAATTATTTTTCCATGAAATTCATGAATGATTTCACTATTATGATATAAAACTCATCTGTATGTTTTTAGAAGTAGTGTCTAGCACCGAGTAGACCCGGCGTGTAGGTAAACCCTGCGGTCTCAGAACTATGTGTCACCGTAGGTGTTACACCTCGTAAATTCTCGACATGTAGGTGGCCTATTCGCATGTTGGTTAAGAGTTTTTGAATGTCATACATGCTAGGAAAAGGCCCGGGGAAAGACTGGATAAGCGACACGTCGAACCATCGCGGGAGGAGCCGGGGAAGAACCCCTCCGCGATGGTGCCGTGTCATAGAGGGAGGGCCTCCGCGATGGCGCCGTGCCATGGAAGCCCTATCCAGACCCAAGTATAAAAGCCCCAAACTTCAGTTTTAATCATTTTAACTTCATAATTTCCAAAGAACACACATAGAACACAACTAAGAACAGAGGGCACAAAGGTTTCTTTAAATTATCCTTCTGATTACGCCATTATACGCGGTCCAAACTCAAATTAATCCTAGATACCGGAGCATAAAGCTGCAAAGAGCATTCCTACGGCTTTAGTTTCGTAAAATTCGGCCGGAGAATCTTCGTCCTACCGAGCTAAGGTAAGTGGAATTGCTCCAAATTAGTGTCAATATACTCCTAGCCCTAAAGTAAGCATTACTCCTTTGTGGACTTCTGAGAAATAGCGAGTTTTCGACCGTTTTTCGATAAGCCAAAGTTTGGGCTATATATCTTGGCACAAGAACGACAAAAGAAAAAAAGAAAAACAACAACTATATATATATATTAAAAGTGATATTTGTTTAATAATATTAATGTATTTAGTCCTAATTGATATATTTATGGATACGCTTGGAAGAAATAAATAACATTGGTCGAGTTACGCCAATTAGCCTAAGCCGACAACTAAGGTATGTAAAGTCAGCTTTCTTCTGCAAGTTAGTAGTTCAAAAGAAAATAGTTCAAGTGCCGCAGAATGTTTCTAAAACCGCATATTGTGTTTAGTATGCATTTTAGTATGATATTAGCAACATCATGTCATGTGTAGCGCGAAATTTACTAGCACGATATACATTCTAGTAGAAAGTTCCAAACATTACAAAGATGCCCAATATGTGATTTAGCAAAGTATGTTAGGATATTATCATGTTCGGCCGAAACTTAGTAAAGCAATATAACTCCCCGTAAGGTATTTAAATAGAATGGTAGCCTAAAATGAAGCTTTAGAAAGCATGTTAGAAGTAGTAAATCACGTATACTATGAAACCCGCATATACAACACGATTCTCAATAACAACTATATCTTGTTCGCATTAGACTCAAAGACGGTATGACAAAGGTTATATATATACCATTATCAATCTTAGCTTGTATTAGATACATGCATAACATTTTCATTAGTTTCAGCATGTAGTATAAACATACATATTATTATCACTAGCTTAAACATGTGGTATACGCAAATAGCAATTACAAGTTTAGACCACCGTATTGTTTTGGGGTTGGATTACCTAGCATTCATGACCTCCCAAGGGGTTAATAGCTATATCGACTCGTCCGCCGCAGGGCAAGGATACATCGATCTGCCCGGGAGTGGGCATGCCGTCTCTGTGGGACGAAGATGGGATGCCGTTTTCCCCATATTTTTGCCTTGGCCGACTTTTATACACCCCCGTCGAGTGGGTAAGCCCTAGGTGTTGATCCAGAGTCCTGCAACTCAGGTACTGCTTATAGTCGTGGGCTCAACGAGCCCAAGTGCATACCTGTGGGATCGATGTGACGCTTATAGTTATTATAGGAGTGTGGACGACCGTGGGTAGGGGTATAGATTGCGTGTTGGTTGTACCTCCCCGGCTTACGGGGGACCTGTAAGGTTTATGTGTGCTAGTGTTAAGGTTATGATATGTTATATTAGGCCATGATATGCTAGATATGAATAGATATGTTATGGTTGTGTGGGGACTTATTCACAGTGGTGACCTTGTCGGGCCACGGAGAGGTTTAGCAACCGTTTTCTTGATTTAGAGTTAACTAGACAAAGATGGGGTGGCCTTGTCTAGCCCAAGCAAGAAGGGTCCTTCATATCATTATTGTTCAAGAATGCTAGTACTTACATGTGTGGCTATAGGCCTAGTCGGCCTGAGGTCGATGCATGAATCGTTATATAGCCCGTTGTTTTTCTTGAATCCAAAGTTAGAGCGCCTCATGCACCGAAGTGCTTAGGCTCGCAGTTTCCAGCTTCTCAGTCCTAAGAGGGCACTGTGCTACCATGCCCCTGCTAGCGTGACAAACTTGGTATCGAGGTCGAATCCTGTGAGTCCGCAATGCTAAGTAGAGTCTTGCCTATTGATGTGTTGTGCACCACATAATATAGGTAGGAGGCTAAGCCATGATAGGACGGTTGCTTTTATTCTTACTCGTGCTATAGAGCGGCATAATTATAGGGTTGAGTCCCCAGATCTACTATATTCTCTCGGTTATTATAGATAAATGTCGACCAAAGAACATCCTATCATAGGCCGAGCTTGGATATTGGCAACAGGGAAGGAACTGCCAGGATGCCTCACCTCGTTTAGAAATAGCCCGATCGGAGGGAAATACGTAGGCATCGTCCCAACCTTCGCAGTCTCCACTACATTAGGAGCCACTTGGGCGACACCACCTCTAGTATTCCCCTTATACCGATACCTTCCGACTAGGAGGTCGAGTGCGGTAGTCATGTTGGCACGATGATGGTCGCCACTGGCCGGGCCGATGCCGCCTGGGCGCTGCGCAGTCGTCGGGAGGGCCTATGAGTTCGAGGTGGTCCGATTCTTGGCTCGAATCCCGCAATTTACAGGCCGCACCGACAGAGGACCCTCGTGATTTTCTAGATCGATGTGTAGAATTTTTAGGTGTATGCATGCCACACCTACAGAGTCGGTTGAGTTGGTAGCATCAAGCTACTGACATCAAGAGAAACAGGTATGAAAGCTTGTGAAAGGTCTCAGGAGAGATGTTTCCTCCGACTCGGTCCAAACTCTTCTCAAGAGCTTTTCTCGATCACTATTTGCCACGGAGATTCGGCAGCCCGAGTGGACCAGCTTTTTACATTTAGAGCAAATAAGAGTGTTCTAGGAATGTCCCTAAGGCTTGATTCCTGGCCCGCATGCACCGACTTGTTGATACCATGGCATCCAAAGTACACCGCCTTCATCATGGGGTTGAACTGCATTATGTTGAGACTTGTATTACGGCTACACCGTGAGAGGACATGGATATTGCCCGAGTTCAAGCATTTGCCTAGAATACGAGGGCATCGTGCAGCTGCACGGAGATCGTGAGGACTAATCGTGTGAACAAATAGGCAGGATTGGCCAAGCTGAGTTACAGAGAGTTCAGGAGGACCTAGGCCACAATGGCGATAGGGTCAGCCAGAATTTCCGGCCCTCCACCACGCCCGCCAGGGGCAGCGCCACAGGGCAGCCAGAGATCACCGTAGGCTCAGACAGGACTACTCATTATAGAGAAGTATGGAGTGCAGACTAGGTATACCCTACCACTTTGCCCTATATGTGTCGACACCATTCTCAGAGCATGCAGTATGGCTCCACCATGTTATATTTGTGCGCAGGGCCATCCGATGAGAGATTGCCCAGCCTAGAGGTCGAGGACCGGGATGTATAGGATAGGGCATCCGAAGGGTCACTAGCTTCAAGATCTCTAGCAGGCACAGCCTCGCTCAAGAAAGTGGCCGCAAGTGACTGTGGGCCTCCCAGGTGCCGGTCCAAGCCGCACATATGCCTACTGTGGTGTGATCTCGAAGCGTCACTCAATGTTCGACAAGTATGATGACTATTTGCTCATACCCCGTTTATGTATTGATTGATCCAGATCTACTTTGTCCTACATTACCCAATTTGTGGCACGAAAGTTTAGTGTCGCACCAGAGTCGTTTCAAAGAACCCTTTTTCGCATCCACCCCCGCTGGGTGACTCCATTATAGCTAGGAGGGTTTATCGCGGGTGTATAATAGAGGCTTATCGTCGACTAATAATAGACCCGGTAGAATTAGAATGGTCGATTTCGACGCCATTATGGGTATGGATTGGTTGGCTCCGTACAGTGCAAATTTAGAATGTTGACCAAGACAGCCCGATTCCACTTTCCAGGAGGCACGAGAGTGGAAGGGAGAAGACAATTACGCCAAAAGGTAGGTTTATTTCCTATCTGTGCGAGCAAGTTGATAGCTAAGGGGTGCATTTACTACCTTGTTAGAGTTCAGGATGTTCCGCAGAGCCTCCGAATCTCCTGTACCGTTCTACTCGGTGAATGAATTCCCTCGACGTATTTCGTGATGAGCTTACCCGGTATTCCCCATGAGAGAAATAGATTTTGCAATTGATTTGGTAACTGGTGCACTAAATTTATATCAATGTCTGATTTTATGGCCTCGCTAATTGTGAGAATAAAGGAGCAGCTTAAAAAGATTTGTTAGATAGATGATTGTGCCAAGTCTTCACTGTGGGGTGCGCTAGTTCTATTTCAGAGAAACAAGATGGGTCACTCCGCATGTGTATAGATTACCTAGTTGAATAAGGTTATACTAAGAATAAATATCCGATTCCTGCATTAGATACTGTTTGACCAGCCAAGGTGGGGCTGCATATTTCTCCAAGATTGACTTACTATTCGAATACCATCGCCCGAGTTCGTGAAAAGGACATTCAAGACAACTTTCAGACCAGACACGCCATTTTGAGTTCCTATTCATGTCCTTTGGGCCGACGAATGCCCCACAGCATTTATGGACCCGATGAACAAGATCTTCACACCATACCTCGACCTCGCTCGCGGATAGTGTTTATCGATGATATTCGTGTATTCCATATAGAGGAAGACCACTGTGCTCATTTATGGACAAAGGCTCCATTCTCAGTGGACCGCGCTTTATGCCAAGTTCTCCAAATGTGAATTCCTGGATGAACTCAAGAGCTTTCTTGGGGCACATTATGCTCGATAGCCGGTATACACAGTAGACACGCAGAAATAGAAGCAATAAAAACATGACCTGACTACCATCCACCGGGCCCGCAGCTGGACTGAAGGGCAATTATAGAAGATTTGTTGAAGGATTTCAATATAGCGGCAATTCCTCCCGACTAAACTAACGTAAAAGCAAGAAAGTTCAAAGGGACTGAGGCGTGTGGACAGAGTTTCCAAGAATTGAAGACAAGTTGACCTCCGCCCCCAAAAGATAAGACTGCTGCATAAGGCATGAGGGTTATGCCTATTGTGATTTTGCATTGGGTTGGGATGTGTGTGTTGATGCAGCACGGCAAAGTGATTGCTTATGCCTTATTAGCCGAGGAAACACGAAAAGAATTATCATACCCATGACCCGGAACTAGCCGCAAAGGGGTCCACGCCCTAAAGATATGGAGACATTCACTCGTACGGTGTCCATGTGATATTTTCCCGACCATAAGAGCCTATAGTATATCTTCACTTAGAGGGAGATGAATTTATGCAAGATCGCTTGTTGGAGTTATTGAAAGATTATGATGTGAACATTCGTATCCACCGCAAATCTATGGGGAGTATAGCGTACTGTGCCGAATGTGGGAGTTGGTCAGAAATACATCAATTAGCCATTTAGCCGTTCGTGTAGCGTAAAACAGAGGACAAATGTGAGCGGTAATTCGGTAACACCACGTTGTCGTCATTAGTTGTGGAGGTAAAGGAAAGAAGAGTATGAAGATCCTCGACTTAGTTTAGCTTAAGAACATAATTCAACAAGGAAAAGCTTTGGATTGTGTAATCGAGGATGAAGTGTTAGGATGTAAGGGCCGTCTCTGTGTTCAAGATATTTCAGGCTTCGCCACAGACATGTTTATAAAAGATTACGCTCCGCTATTCTCTCCACCCAGAAACTACGAAAATGTACCATGATATCAAAGAAATTTACCGGTGACCAAAGCGAAGAGGGAATTAGCAGTAATTTGTAGCCTAGTGTCCTAACTACCAGCAAGTAAAAGCGGAACACCAGAAACCGTGTGGTTAACTCAAGACATAGTTGTGCCTCTTTTGGAAGTGGGAAGCAAGAACATGGATTTTGTAGCGTGATTACCCCGTACAAGGCATAAACATGATTCAATTTGGGTAGTTGTCGATGCATCGACGAAATGAGCCCATTTCCCGCCAATAAAAGCTACTTTCTCCCGAAGATTACATCGAATTGTATATCGTAGAAATAGTTATATTACACGGTGTTCCAAGATTCTACATTTCTCATGTGAGGAGCATAATTTATAGCTAGATTTTAGGTAGTCGTTTTAGAGAGGTCTAGGAACGCAAGTTAATTTGAGCACAACATTCCACCCTCGACTGCATGGACAGCGGAACGCACTATCTTGCACACTCTGAGGATATGCTACTGGGCGTGTGTGTTGGACTTTGGAGGTAGTTGGGATGAGCATTTATCTTGATTGAATTTGCTTATAACAATAGTTACCACTCGCTATCCAAATGGCGGCCTTTGAGGCATTGTGGCGGGCGGAAATGTAGATCGCCAGCTGGTTGGCTTGAAGTAGAGCTCGCGCTGATTAGGCCGATATTATTCATCGCTTAGAGGAGAAGGTAAAGCTTGTCGAGAACACCTACGATCGCCGTGAGCCGCGTAAATCGGGAGGCCGATGTGCGGCACAGAAACCGGAATTTAATGTGAATGACTGGGTATTTTTGAAAGTATCTCCAATGAAAGGGGTGATGAGATTCAGCAAGAAAGGTAAGCTCATTCCGAGATTCTGCTGGGCCTTACCTAGATTCGACAGAATAGGCAAAGTGGCATACGAGCAAACTTTCCCCAAGAATTAGAGTCTCTGTTTCATCCAGCTTTTCCACTTGTCTATGTCATGAAGTATATAGAGGACCCCTCCGCAGTTGTCCCAATTCAGATGTCCAGGTTACGAGAGCTAGGGCTTATGAAGAGGTTCCAAAAGAGCCATACTAGACAGCAGATTCGCAGGTTGAGAACTAAAGATGTTGCTTCCAAGGTACCGTGGCGTAATAAGAACCGAGAGAAG
This sequence comes from Datura stramonium, assembly GCA_018107945.1. NCBI lineage: Eukaryota > Viridiplantae > Streptophyta > Magnoliopsida > Solanales > Solanaceae > Datura > Datura stramonium. The sequence goes on from JACEIK010004915.1 coordinate 14,929, forward strand.
ATGATGTGGGAAGCAAGAGAAAGACATGGAAGTCGATATCCCCAGCTTGTTCCATACCTAATCGGGCCGAGAGGTATGTTAAGTATTGTTATCATATGAGATGCCTTATATTACATGTATAATGAGATAGTCGACTCTAGTCTTTTACATGATGATTGTTGTAGTTTGGTGTGGAGTACTTAGCATCAGGACTTTTCGTATTTCAAAGCTTGAGATAGTCCATATTATTAGGAGACTTCGCCGAAATTTTTCTAAGAATACCCGAGTGTTGATATTCTATAAGTAGAGTTTACATTCGAGGACGAATGTTCTTAAGGGGGAGGATGTTACATCCCCCATACCTCAACATGTAGATGGCCTATTCGCATGTTGGTAAAAAGTTTTTGAATGTCATACATGCTAGGAAAAGCCACAAGGGAAAGACCGGACAAGCGACACATCGAACCATCACGGAGGAGCCAGTGCGGTGTCCCTCCAAGGAGGCGCCGTGTCACGAAGGAGGGCTGTGACGACTCTTTTTCACATCGAAGCGTCGCAGTGTACGCGTTGTGCAAGTAATATAGTGGCTCTTTAAGAACCAACGAACCCACAGGACTCGGATCCATTCCTCTAACTATACATTTCTAGTGTGACCTAAATACCAAAGTGTCGAGACAGACATTTTCATTTAGATTAATTAAGTCTAAGTTTGGGTCAACGAAATATTCTTAAGGTACCTAGGAGCAACATAGAGTTAAAACTAGATAATCATCCGAGACTACGATTTGCAATGGAATAAGCATGGAACTATCAATTTTTATTTCACATAATTAGAATTGCATGTTTATGGTCTTTCGAGCCTCTAAACACAGCAATCTAGCCTCACTGCATCATTGTGAGCGAGATTGCTAATTTCTAGTCGCGGGCAATCAATTATGTTGTGGTTTCATTAGGGAAACGATTAGGACTTTCGTGCGTCTAACCATTTAACTCCACTTCGCCTCACAACTATTCTTCGAGTGGTGATGTGACATCCCAAGTTGTTCTTTCATAACCCCGTGTTTCAAATCCAAGCACCTGTTAGGTATATTTCTATCCTCGACACAAAAATCTCTCCCCCGAGATACAACATGCTCCTTACATTCTCATGCTGCCTAGGTAATGCTTTCAAGCTTTTACCTGCTTAACAAATATGATTTCATGGTGATCAATCATAAAAACAACCAACAATCCATGTAATGCAAGACGATAACAACAATCAATAACTTAATTCCAAAACAATTTCATAAAATCACAATCATAATTCATGGCTTCAACCCTAGAGGAAGGGTTCTAGCCATCATGTTCGTAAAACTCTCTACACTACTATTAAACTACTCCTAAACTACATACTTACACGAGTTTGGTAGATGAGAAGGAATTTGCCAAACCCTAGATGAGTTCTCCCACTTCCCTTCACTCCTGTAGTTTTCCGAATAAAATCGTGACCAAATGGAATTAGAGCTAAGGATCCTATTTATAGTAAATGGAGAACGTGCTTAATTTAGCCTGTCGTGGAATGGCTCCGTGTCACGGAGTGTATCATGGAGCACCGCCTCCGTGACACGGGAGGCAACGCGAAAGCTCTCTAGAAATCACCCAAAATTGGCCTCTGCAAAGATCCTCCGCCGCGCGAGCAACTGCAGGTCACGCTCGCTGGGCGCCGCGCTGGCCTCCATGTCGCGCAAACTCGGGGCCGCTGCGTGGCACGTTGCCAACGCGTGGGTTGCTGTGTGCAGCCTACCCGCCGTGGCATCGCCGTCGGCGTGCGCCGGGCCGTTTTTGTGCCTCCTCTTTGCCGACGTTCGCTTGTTAATTCCGTTTCCAAGCCTCTAATTCACCAACTCATGGATTAGTTCCTCAAAAGTCATCAAAACCTACAAAACAAAGACTAATCATGTTGGTTAGCACATATCTTCACATTCATATATAATCACATGAAAATGTATAAAATAACTTAGATAAACAAGACTAATTTAAGTTATAAAGGGTATCGTGCATGCTATTTTTGCCCGTGATCACAATCCCACACTTAAAGCCTTGTTTGTCCTCGAACAACCTTTTACGATCATGCATATTGAGACTCCCACATAACTAATTTAGCAAGATGATTCGAGCTACGGCTATAGTAATTACGTAAGATACAAGCTAAAAATAGAGTATGCAATATTAATCACCGAAATGAAATACAACTATGTTAAGACCTCTTAACCTCAAGAATCGACTCTCAATCTTAGCAAACTCAAGCAAATCAACTCCATTAAGAAATCCCACAAGAATTTTATCCTTCATTAAACATGTGCCCTCACTTTAAAGAGAGAGTTATCCAATTTCACACGCAAAAATAATTTATACATCACAACATGTGTGGGTACAACGAATAGAATTACACTACCTCACAAAGAATTCACATGCATCATGTCATGACCTATAAGCTTGCCCTTAGTGTTTTACTCCACTAATTTGAGGATGTATGAATGTAAGATCAAGTAGGACTTTTTAGGTTGTAATGTAATCCTGTACGTAGGTACTAGTCTAGCAAGTAATAGTGACTATCTTTGCTAAGCGCTAATACATCACGCCCTCATTACGAACTTCCCTTCCCCTTACTTCACCTCCTGTAGTTTTCTTTTCCCACTTTGTTTCCCCTTTATTTCGGCACTTTTGGATTATTAGTAAGGAGTTCTATAAATAATTTTTCATTAACTTGTTTTCTTACTCCTTAATAATGATCAACCACTTTCACACAAGTGCACCTTTTCCTTTCTCCACTTCTACAACTTTCTACTTTTCATTTCATTTCATTCTTCTCACCCCTTTTACTCTTCGCATTTTTCTTCAAGCGCTTAGGAGCTTTGGATAAATTTAAGGTCAATGAAAGAAAAGGATTAAGCTATGTTTGCAGCTATCTGACAGGCTTAGGCTCAACGGGCTAACTAGGATTAATTTTTCAAGGTAGGTAAAACGAGGGATAAAAATTAGGTTAATTCAAAGAAATGCCTAAATCATCTCCTATAATTCACATCCTTCATTTCGTTTAATAACACACCAAAAAGTTTTAGAAAATCCACAATAGCATAGAATGCTCAAAACCTTACACTCATGGCACATGCTCAATTCAAAGCACATTCAAGAGATTTTTTTTAGCTCAAATCTAATCACAAGAATTCAAACATTAAGCTTCAATTATATTGAGTCAAATTCAAGAGCCTAAGTGTCTCGAACAAAGTTATGCACTTGCATGCTTCAACACTACACATACTTGCATCTTACAATCATATCTAGCACATAACAAGAACATCAAGCATCAACTAGCTATGGTTTCAAAAAACCCGACATCTAACGACTAATTTTCCTCAAGACGGCCGTCTCATCCATCCATCGTCGAAACACCCTAACTACGACTCAAAACATTATGTACAGACAAATAAAATAAAAAATAAACAATAAAACAGTTTTATTCTTCGGTTCAAAGACCCCACGTCGGAAAAGAACCGAAAAGAAAAACCAACGGGTGATGAAGTCATGCTTTGACTCACCAAATTTTTTTAAATTTTTCTCATTTTTCTCATTAAGCATTACATTCACCAACAATTTGTTAAGCATAAAAATTTTCAAATTTCCCTTGAAATTTCCCTCACCCCACACTTAAATCATGCTATGTCCTCAGCATCAAATTAACCTTTCCAAGAGGGTGAGAAATACCCCCGAGGCCTTTAGGCCTACTGCACAGCATGTTTTCCCCAACTTGCACAAGTGGGTGGTCGACCCCACACTTTTCCTCTTCCATGCTTACTAGCTTCCTCCTCCGAGGGTACTCGCACTCCCCTCCACCTCAGGCCTAACTTTCCACCAAAAACACAAACAAAAAAATGAAAATCACAAAATCAAAACAAAAATCAAAATTACAAATTGTACCTGAGGTACCCTTGGGTTGCCTCCCTAAGCAATAAGCTTTATTTGCGTCATGGCATGACGTGACTGCCCTTTTCAGGACATCTCATACTCCGGGGTTCTCTTTCGAGAACCATCTCCTTTCTTTTTAGTGGGGCTTAGAGGAAACAGCTGTCCACTCGTTCCTCCTTTCCTCCAACTTCTCCAATTGAAGTCCTTTATCGGACTTGGGCCGAACACTTGACATTGTCTTTGGCCATGCACCCGTGGACTCCTCCACCCCCACACTATCCTCTCGCCAACACACTTACCTAACAAAGGTTTCTAGAGTGTGCGGATGGGTTTATTTCTTGGTAGACACTTAAGGTTTCTTCTTCATCCGACCCTCACATTTTGTGGTCCCTTCTTTCAAGTCGATCACAGCCTTCCTCCGGTGGCCAAGAATGGCCGTCCCAAGATTAGGGGGTACCGGTCATCAACCCGAAAATCTAAAACAATAAAATCAGCGGTGCACAATAAATTTATCTACTTTGGATGAGAAGGTCCTCTATGATTCCATCGTGTCACTGGGCGACTTGTCGGGCCTACCGCCAAAGATCAACCTTGTCGGCCCTGCCTCTAACCCCAAGGTTTTGAATAAGGATAGGGGCATTAGATTAACCGTCGCCCTAAATCACACAAAGCTCTATACTTCAAACTTTACTCAATTCAGATGGGAGGGTAAACTCCCGGGGTCTTTGAGCTTCTTGGCATTTTGCTTAATACCCTCGTGGATCGCACTCCGCCTCGCAAGGCGCCCGGACGTCCACCAATCCCAACTTGTTCGCCATCACGTCCTTTCAAGTAATTAGCATACTTGGGCATTCCCGCAAGACATCAATAAGAGGCAATTTATGGAGTTCTTTGAAACTCTCAAAGAACTTTTTGAAACGTTCCTCCTCCTTGCTCTTTCCGAATCTCCGAGGAAGGGTGGTGGTGGTCTTTGTGCCGCCGCAATGAAGGTTGCGCATTTTGTTTCACAGCACTCGATTTTCTCCAGCCTCTGGATGGTCCCGGTCTTACCAACCCCGCCGCACCTCTTTGCTCAACTCTTTAGGCACCGCACGCCCAATCGCCTTCCACTTCTAAGACTCGATGGCATTGATCTCGGCTGGGGTTAGGATCTACGTCGCATGGTAATCCCCTTGCGGACTCATGTTTTGAGCAAACAAGTATTCGACCCACTTGTTTTTCAAGATTGCGGGTGGCTACTTGTTGATTCATTAAGTCCGTCTCATCCTCGCCCGATTTTCTCGTTTAACCGATTTTGGGTCTCCATGATTTTCTCGCAAAGGTTTCCCTCAATGCGGTCAGCTACAGCCCATCAATCAGCCTCTATCCCGCCGAGCATCGATGTTGTTGGAGGTTGCATAAAATTCTCTGGATTTCCACCTCAAGAAGAATTCTGATGGCCCTGCCAATTTCGTTGAAGTTGTTTCCGAAATTTCGATTCCTTTGCACATTCCCAACAAAATTGACAGATTCCGGATTGGCTCCACAAGATTCTCAAGGCTTGGTGCCCATTATTACCACAAATTTCACACCAACTAGGAGCTTGTTGAACCGCATTGACCTGGCCCTGTGTTGGTGCATACCGCCTTATTGAACTGTTTCACTTGATATCGAACTAAGCTAACCGTGTTGCCAAGGCATTCAAACCATCTCTATTTCTATCAACCCCGATCTTCTTCCCGCCTCTGATGACTCACCGTGTCACTCGGGATTTCCCTTGTGCAATTTGCTCAACAAAGTGTACAACTCATCATATGTCTTCCAGCGTTTGCCCACCCACCGCAGTCTAGTAATATTTTATTGTGTGGGTCTAGACTTTCTACAAAGGTATGGGCCAAAGACTTCATTTGATTGCTGTGATGGGGACAAGCCTTCTCAACAATGACTTGAATCTTTCCCAAGCCATATACAAGTTCTCATCGCTTTCTGCTTGAAACCGAGTATCTCACTTCTCAACTTTGCGCTTTGCCCGAAGGAAAGAATCCGATAAGGAACTTCCTAGCCAAGTCATTCCTTGAAGTTATGGAGTTCGGGTGGCTCAGCCTTCAACCACTTTTTCGCCTCCCAACAATGAAAATGGGAAGAGGGTTAGTCGGACATAATCTCGTGGACACGCCTGGGGACAAACGTGTCACTTATCTCAAGAAAGCTCGTAAGTGCCGTTACGGGGTCCCGCGTGCCATTCCGGTGAATTGAACACTAGAATATAACAGCTGCACCATATTCCGATTAAGCTTCAAAGTTCCCTCCGTGCCCTAGGCCATTTGATACTAGAGGTCACACTGGCCGCTGGGGCCAGGGATTACCACTTCGCGAACGGGTCTTGCCGCCATTGCTTCCGACGACAATTGTGCTTGCCCCCATGGGGTGGTTGTTGTTGTGCTTTTCTTGAAGTCTTCAGCTTTACTGAAGCTCCTTTGCAAATGGATTGACATTCAGTCAGCAACGGTTCATTGCTTCTAATGTGAACTTCTGCAGGATTATTTAATACCTGGTGAAAATATCGACGGGTGACTAAAACACTTGGTAAATTAAAATTGCTATAAAATGATGTTTATCAAACTTTCTAACCCAAATGCTGCCAAAACATGACGACTTTTTTCACATCGAGCGCGCCCGCAAGTGTACGGTCGTGTAAGTAATATAGTGGCTCTTTTTAAGAACCATTGTCAACCTATTGTGGAGTGGAACCATTCCTCTAACTATCCATTTCTAGTGTGACCTTAAATACCTAAAGTGTTGGTGATAGACATTTTCGATTTAGATTAATTAAGTCTAAGTTTGGGTCAACGAAATATTCTGAAATTACTCTAGGAGCAACATAGAGTTAAAACCGTATAATCATGCGAGATTACGATTTGCAATGGAATAAGCATGGAACTATCAATTGTTATTTCACATAATTATAATTGCATGTTTATGGTCTTTGTTCTTAAACACGGCCAATCTAGCCTCACTCGCATCATTGTGAGTGAGGAATCTAATTTCTAGTCGCGGGCAATCAATTATGTTGTGGCTTACGGGGAAACGATTAGGACTTTCGTGCGTCTAACCATTTAACTTTAACTTAGCCTCACAACTACTTCTTCGAGTGGCATGCGACATCCCAAGTTGGTCTTTCATAACCCCTGCAGTCAAGCACGGTGTTAGGTATATTTCTATCCTCACAAAATCTCTCCCGAGATACAAACATGCTCCTCCTCACATTCTCATGTCTCCGACCTAGGTAATGCTTTCTCAAGCTATTACCCAAGCTCACAAATATGCTTTCATGGTGATCAATCATAAAAACAACCAACAATCCGTAATGCAAGACGATAACAACAATCAATAACTTAATTCCACAACAATTTACAAAATCACATCATAATTCATGGCTTCAACCCTAGAGGAAGGGTTCTAGCCATCATGTCTTCAGAAACTCTCTACACTACTATTAAACTACTCCTAAACTACATACTTACACGAGTTTGGTAGATGAGAAGGAATTTGCCAAACCCTAGATGAGTTCTCCCACTTCTCCCTTCACTCCCAGGTAGTTTTCCAAAATAAAATCGTGACCAAATGGAATTAGGAGCTAAGGGTCCTATTTATAGTAAATGGAGAACGTGCTTAATTTAGCTTGTCGTGAACGTCTCCGCGTCACGGAGTGTATCCTGTGAGCACCGCCTCCGGGTGACATGGAGGCAACGCAGAAGCTCTCTAGAAATCACCCAAAAATTAACCTCGGGCAGCTACACTCTCGCCGCGTTGGTGCTGCGGTCACGCCGCTTGGGCAAGCCGCTGGCCTCCATGTCGCTGCCAATGGGGCCAGGGCACGTTGCCAACGTGCAGGGCTGTTGTGTGCAGCCTGCTCCGCCGTGGGCACGTTGCCGACGCTACAGTGGGGCTGTTTTGTGCCTTCTCTGCCGACGCTCGGGTGTTAATTCCGTTTCAAGCTCTCTACTTCACCAACTCATGGATTATTCCTCAAAAGTCATCAAAACCTATAAAACAAAGACTAATCATGTTGGTTAGCACATATCTTCACATTCATATAAAATCACATGAAAATGTATAAAATAACTTAGATAAACAAGACTAATTTAAGTTATAAAGCGTATCGTGGGCATGCTATTTTTGCCCGTGACCACCTCGATGGAGCCGTGCCACTGAGGTCCCGTCCGCACTCCAAGTATAAAAGCCCCAAACTTCGTTTTTAATCATTTTATCTTCATAATTTCCAGAGAACACAATAAGAACAGAGGGCAATTCTAAGGTTTCTTTAAAATTTCCTTTCGATTACACCATTATATGAGGTCCAAACTCAAATTAATCCTAGATACCAGAGTAAGCAAAGCTACGTGAGAGCATTCCTACGGCTTGTTTCATAAAATCTGGCCGGAGAATCGTCGCCCTACCGAGCTAATTGTTCCAAATTAGTGTCAATATACTCCTAGCCCTAAAGTAAGCATTACTCCCTTCGAACTTCGAGAAATAAGAAGTTTTCGACCGTTTTTAAACAAGTCAAAGTTTGGGCATATATATTAAAAGTGATATTTTGTTTCATAATATTAATGTATTTAGTCCTAATTGATATATATATATGGATACAATTGGAAGAAATAGCTGAACATTGGTCGAGTTACGCCATTTTAAGCCGACAATTGAGGTATGTAAAGCCGTTATGCGTTAGTAGTTCTCGTATAGTAAAATAGTTCAAGTGCCAATAGAAAGTTTCAGAAACCGCATATTGTGTTTAGTATGCATTTTAATATGATATTAGCAACATCATGTCATGTGTAGTGCGAAATTTACTAGCACGATAAACATTCTAGTAGAAAGTTCCAGAAACACTATAGCATGCCCAATATGTGATTTAGTAAAGTATGTTAGGATATTATCGTGTTCAAATAAAACATAGTAAATCAATATAAGTCCTTGTAAGGTATTTTTAAATAGAATGGTAGCCTAAAATGAAGTTTAGAAAGCATGTTAGAAGTAGTAAATCATGTTTACTATGAAACTCAGATATACAACATGATTCTCAAAGGTAATTATATCTTGTTCAAGACAGACTCATCACGCATGTCATTTAATGTTATATATATACCATTATCAATCTTAGCTTGTATTAGATACATACGTAACACTCATTCATTAGTTTCAAGTGATGTAGTATAAACATAAATATTATTATCACTAGTTTCAACATTTGGTATACGCAGTTTAGTATTACAAGCTGAGACCACCGTATTGTTTTGGGGTTGGATAACCTAGCATTCATGACCGCCCCAGTGGTTAATAGTTGCTGACTCGTCCGCCGAGGTCGAGGATACGTCGCTCTACGGGAGGGAATGCCGCTTCCCCTGTGGGACGAAGATGGATGCCTAAGCCCCCATAATTTGCCTTGGTCGCACTTTTATACACTCTATCGAGCGGGTAAACCCCGGGTGTTGATCCAGGAGTCCTCCCACTCGTGTACAATTGAGGTCATGGCTCAACAGCCCAAGTGCATACCTAGGGACCGACAAGATGCTTATAGTTATTATAGGAGGTGGACGACCGGTAGGGGTATAGATTGCGAGTTGGTTGTACCCTCCTGGCTGGTGGGGCCGGTAAGGCTTATGTGCTGGGTGTTATGTTATGATATGTTATATTAGGCCATGATACGCTAGATATGAATCGATCGACGTAGAACGCTTACATTTCCTGTGTATGACTCCTACTCCTCCCAAGATAGTTGAGAATGCCTTAGATTCATATTTTCAAATACTTTCTTGGCCTACTTTCTTTTCTATTTGGCCCATCAATTGTATTGTTGTTTTCAGCTATTTTTCAGTTGTTTCTTTACATACTCGCACAAGCAGTACCGACGCCCGTTTGGGGAGCCGCATTACTTGCCCGCAGTGTACTTCATAGACGAGGAGCCGACTCTCATGATTTCAGCTGCATACAGAGTTACGCCTCCACTATCCTGAGCTAGATAGCTGTAGGTTTATCCTTTTTTCTTTTGTTGTATTAAAGATGGGTAGGTCGGGGCCCTATCCCAACCATATTATCAGTATACTTAGAGGCTTGCAGACAGTATTCCATGTGGTTATACCGGGTCGTGTGGGGTGAGGCCGTATTCATTTTAGCTTGTTTATGATGGTCGTGGTGGGGTCTTATCTGGGCTATAGTGGTGACCTTGCCTGGCCACGTAAATCCGCTTACCTGCTTTCTTGATTTAGAGATAACTAGACAAAGATGGTGGCCTTGTCAGCCACATAGGGTCCTTCATACTACTATTATTCTTGTTAGTTGTTGTTTACTTTCTATTGTGTGGATATAGGCCTAGTTGGCCGGAGGCTATATTTATAGTCGTTATATAGCCCATCTTTTCTCGAATCGCGTTAGAGCCAGCCAGGCACCGTGCTCTTAGGCCTGCTAGCCTAGCAAGCTCAGTCCTAGTACGACACCAGGTGCGCCATGCTCCCTCTACAAGGGCGTGACAATGATATATACATATATTTGGATCCTGCGGATATCACATCGTGCACGCCCCTTGCATGGCAAGCCTCCTCTCGGATGGCTCTGCCACTTGAGCGAAATAGTTTGGGCATCATGTAAGCTCTATCATGATGGTGTCAGTTAAGACGAGTTCTCCCATTGTTCCTCTTTATTTATTCTTTGTTATGTTTAAGTTACTTTGGCTCAAGTTATGTTTTTATAAGGTATCTCTTATTACTATGATTATGACTAGATTATGAATTGTTTGAGAACCTTGCGCCCTCATGTTTATATTATGATATTTACTTCATGTTCATGTTGTCCTATTCCTATGAAATCTTATGTATTTTAACTGTCGTTTTTACTTACCTTGCATACTCAGTACATTTCAAGTCCTTACCACATACTATATGTTGTATCGTTTCATGAAACAGGTCCATGGGATCAGTCTTAGCCGCATCATTAGTCTTGCTTTCCCCTTAGGCCTGTTTAGCCAATGTTGGTGAGTCCTCCTTCTCTGAGGACATTAAGCTATCCATTGATATGTTATTTCAGTTTCAGACTTTTGTTGAGCTAGTTGGGTATGCTGTCCCATAAACTAATCAGTTATGCTAGAGGCTTTTCAGACAATAAGTAGAAAAATTAGCTTGTTAGTGTTGATTCTTTATTTTAGATTGATATGTATGCAAATTTCCACTTCAGTATGTATGCTCTTAACCTCTATATACATGCCATGGATCGAATTGGAGCCTCTCGGGGTACCTTGTCCTGTGTCTCACTCCGGGGTCCTAGCTCAAGTCGTGACACTTTTCCGATGCCATTCATGGATCAGATGCTAGACCACTTGCAGGTAGAGGTTGGTACTGCTTTCTTGATTGTTATTCGGGGTACAATCAGATCTCTATAGCCCTTGAAGACCAAGAGAAAACCACTTTCACCTGCCCCTATGAGACATTTGCTTTCAAGAGGATATCATTCGCGTTATATAATGCGCCCACCACTTTTCAGGCTACATAATATCCATATTCTCTTACATGGTGGAGGACACCATTCAAGTCTTTATGGATAATTTTTCGATGGTGGGTGACTCTTTTGATGAGTTTTTGGCTCACATGAGTAAGGTACTGCAACACGCGAAGAGGCCAACCTGGTGCTTAGTTGGGAAAAGTGTCATTTCATGGTAAAAGAGGGTAAAGTGCTAGGCCACAGAATTTCAGGTAAGGGCATTGAGGTGGACAGAGCAAAGATTGATGAAATTGTTAGTCTACCACCTCCAATATCTGTAAAGGGTGTTCGAAGCTTCTTAGGTCATGTAGGATTTTATCGGAGATGCATTAAGGATTTCTCAAAGATTTTGCGTCCCTTGTGCATGCTACTTGAGAAAGAGGTGAATTTTGTGTTTGATGATGCGTGCTTAAAGGCTTTTGAATGCTTCAAGGAGAGATTGACTACTGACCCGGTCATAGTGGCACCTGACTAGTCCTTACCATTTGAGGTTGTGTGCGATGCTAGTAGAGTGACCTTGAGAGCTTTTTTGGGCCAAAGGAGTGAAAAGATTATTCATCCAATTTATTATGCTAGCAAGGCTCTTAATACAACTCAGAAGAATTACACCATGATGAAACAAGAGTTGTTGGTTATGGTATTTGTATTTGAGAAGGTTCGGGCATACTTGCTTGGAACTAAGGTGATAGTACATACAGACCATACAACTCTTCTTTATTTGATGGCAAATAAGGATGCCAAACCACGGTTGATTAGATAGGTTTTATTGCTACAACGGTTTGAGTTTGAGGTTAAGGACCGGAAAGAGACCAAAAATCAGGTGGCAGATCAGTTGTCAAGATTAGAGGCAAATGCAGCACTTAGAGATGAGCTTGATATTGATGACACATTCCCCGACCAGCAGGTTTTGGCTGCTTCCTAGGATCTCATTCCATGTTTTGCGCACTTCTCTAATTATATGGTGAGTGATGTGGTACTAGAAGATTTATCTTTTCATCGGTGAAAGAAATTCATGTCTGATGTGCGGAAGTTTTTTTTGGGGATGAGCCTTACTTATTCCGCTTATGTGCTGATGGGGTAATTTTGAGATGTGTGCCCAAGGCTAAAATGTTAAGCATATTGGAGGCTTCTCACTCATCCCTTATTGGGGGTCATGAAAGCGGGATTTGCATAGCCTATCAAATTCTACAATATTGGTACTATTGGCCAACAATACACCAAGATGCATATGATTTTGCAAAGGCATGTGATGCATGCCAAAGGAAAGGAGGCATATCAAGGAGGCATGAGCTCCCTGTTACTACGTCCTTATCATTGAGTTGTCTTAAATTTGGGGCATTGACTTTATGAGCCCTTTTATGAGCTCGAATTGGTTGAAGTACATACTTGTAGCCGTGGACTATGTTTCTAAGTGGATGGAGTCAATTGTGCTTCCAAACAATGAAGGTAAAAGTGTCACAACGTTCTTGAAGCGAAATATTTTCTCCAGATTCAAGACTCCTAGAGAAATCATTAGTGATGGAGTTTCTCACTTTTACAACCGGTTGTTTCGTACTTTTCTTGAAAAATATCAGGTGAAACACAAGGTAGAAACACCTTATCATCCACAATCTAGTGGGCAAGTTGAGGTTTTCAACGGGGAGATAAGGACCATCTTAGCGAAGCTTTTGAATGCTAACCGGACAGATTGATCTAGAAAGCTGGATGATGCATTATGGGCTTATTGGATTGCATTCAAGACCCCTATAGGTATGTCTCCTTATCAGCTTGTGTATGTGAAAACATGTCATTTTCCGGTCGAGCTTGAGCACAAAGCCATGTGGGCGCTCAAGAAGCTGAATCTGAATTGGAGCGATGCTGCGAACTTGAGGCTTGATCAGTTGAATGAGCTAGATGAGTTTCGTTTGAAAGCTTATGAAAGTTCATAAATTTACAAAATGAGGATGAAGATATTGGATGACCAGAAGATTGAGCAAAGAGAGTTCAACCTTGGAGATATAGTGTGGTTATTTAATTTTAGGCTTTGCTTGTTTCCTGGCAAGTTGAAATCCAAGTGGTTGGAACCATTTCATGTGGTCCAAGTATTCTCCTATGGTATAATTGAGTTGGAAAACCATAAAGGAAAATGGTTCAAGGTGAAGGGCCAACGGGTGAAAGCATATCTACGGAAGATTGAAAAAATCCAACTAATAGACCTTTGGGCTCTGGGTGAAGTCTGAGTAACCCAGGAACTTGCGTCGTGCTGTGATGTTAAATCAGCCACTGCATGGGATGCAACCCATGGAGGTATCTTGGTGAAGTCTGAGTAATCAAAATGCCTGCGTTGTGCCGTGACGTTAAATTAGGTGCTTCTTAGAAGGAAACCCAAGTTGTAATTATAATACCAATATAATGTTTACATGTGTTAATATGTGTAGGTGATTAAGATGAGAAATCTGGAGGCGGAACAAAAATTTTGAACCTCAGAGTCTAGTGCCAGAAAGCAAAGAACGAGTCATTATCTAACTAAACGACTTATCAAGACCAGTCGTGACCATTGAAGCCAAAAACATTAAAATCTGAAAAGCCAGTGACGAGTGACTTAACGAATCGCTAGGTCACTCGACGAGCTGTCAACTACCTCGTACTGCCAAAACTGAAAGTCCATAAAGAGTACAGGGCCAACAATTCAAGCAACGAATCTTTGGGAAACATCACGAGTCGTTGGTTGAGTCGTTAGGTCCTAGGTAAGTTTTCTATATTGGCTAATGTAACATATAACATAACGAGTCGTGGTCATGAGGAATGACTCGTTACATGGGTCGTGGTGCATATGCATCATTTCATATTTTGCAACCTGACCCACATGCGATTAGGTAATCTTATTTCTTAAACATTAAAACCCACGATTTCTCCCCTAAATTACCCCACATTTCAAACGCCTAACTCTCTATAAAAGGATCCTTCCCCATTGATCACTTCACGTCTTCACTTGCCCATACACACAGCCCAACATCACATCTCGATCGCAAAGCACAATTACTGCTCGAAAATTGTGACGCACAACTATTAGCTGCTCACCTTCTCACCTAATGAATCTTAAAATTGTGAGTTTTGTAATGTTTCATGAATTTAATGCGACATCCTCCTGCTTGTACATGTTTGTCATGGTTTGATTTAAGACTAAAACATTAAAACCCTAAGTGCCGTGATTTTAATTGCCAAAACTAATTAACATAGACAGTCTTGAACTGAATAGAATAATGTTGATGAGTTTGTGGTGGACTATGTTGAATGAATGAGTTTTTTCTATTTGTTATTGAGTATCGGTTGGCTTGGGTTTCTTACACCCATTAAGTCGGCGGGCATTACGATCTGTAATTGCTTTGGCAACGAAGCTTTGATTGTTTCGCTTGCCCAACACCTCCCAGAATAAAATAAAAAAATTTGACATGGGTGAAGTCTGAGTAACCCTACATACTGGTGATGATGAACTAAGGGTAAACATGTTGTTTAGTGATGACGCATCATGTAATGATTCGTGGGCCTGCCTAATGAGTCGTTACATGACTCATCATTACTGACACTTAAAGAACTCTTAAGAATAAGTCATGTAACGAGTTGTGGTATCACCTCATGACTCGTGATGTGACTCGTCATGAGTGGGACAAAAAGTTATAGTATTCAGAAACTACAGACCATGAATGACTTAAAGACTAGTTTCCACAAGCAACGAATTGTTAGGTCAAGTCGTTAAGTATATTAGAAAAATTTGAACATACAGACTACGGAGGACTTCACGAGTCATTGCCAACGACAACGATTCATTAGATCTCTCATCCTGTCTATAGGTTGTCACTAAATTAATGTATTCACAAACTCTGCTCTTGGATACTAACATTTTTTCCATAAGTATAATGGCACCAAAAGGAACTCCCAAGAATAGCCGGGCTAAGAAACAGGGGCAGGAGAAGTGCCAGCCCTCGACTCGCAGGCTAAGAGATGAACCATCATCCTCAGAAGAGTTGAATGGCTCAATTGAGGAGTATTAGATAGATGAGGAACAACTGGAGCATAGATCGACTAGGGCTAGGACGAAATGCCCTATTAATCTGACAGTCATGGTTGCATCTCCGACTCCAATCGCAAGGGACCCACCTAGCCGGGAGGATGGAAATGATGGGCCTCGGCCCCTAAGGATCAGGAGGGCATTACAACTAAGAATAATGATGAGGATGACAATGAATCCCATGCCCAATAGGAGAGTAGTGATAATGAGGAGATTGGAACCTCATACACCTCTCTAGGCTAGCCTCGGAGAATGGTTAGAAGGTTGAGTGTTTCGGGTATGAGGGCAATCTACAACCGGGACATTACTCCCTATGATAAGGGCCATCCAAAGAGGAGCATTTATAAGAAATAAGGTTGGTCACTACAGGGTTCAAGTACCTCTCAGATATTCAAGCACTATTTGACAAGTCCCAGTTTGGGTGGTTGAGTGAGCCGCCCGGTAGTTACAACCCACCATTGGTTAGAGAGGTTTATACAGCATATGCGGCCATACTAAAAAAATCAGGCCATGGGAGGCCAAGACTGGAGGAATCGTCCTTCAATGAACCATGTTATGGTACAAGAGACCCCAGTGGACATCTCTGAGTGCACCATCTACCGCATGTTATATGGTCCAGAGTGTGAGCCTCTGATGAACAAAGCCAAGTTCGATCTTCGACTGAGTTAGCTGCAGAAAATCAAGATCAAGAAGTTGAGCCACGAGGACAGAAAGAGGATGTATACATGGCTGGCTCGAATCATAGCCACTCGGGGTACAACAGTGGAATGGTTGAATGGAATAGAGGTACATATTAAGAAGGGCACTTTAAACTTTCAAGCCAAATTATGGTGGTCATTAGTGCGACACAGGCTGGTACCAATTGCCAATGACAATGTTGTATCATTGGACCTAGCTGCACTTGTAGCTAGTGTCATGGAGGACTATGCAATTAACTTCCCAAGGAATATAGCTGAGGAGATCCGGGACAGATCCGTCATTGACAGCACAAGTATCCCCTTTCTATGCCTCATAACCAAGATTGTAAGGATTCATAGGTCTCGGAGTTTCCGTCCATAGATTAGAAAGTTGACGTGCTCCAAATTACATATGTTGGGTTGATTGGAGATAATACGAACTCCATTTCCATGGTAAAGAGTCAGACGACCATATCCACAGGGGCCGCATTACTAGCTGAGGCATTGAGTGGGGCTCCTCAGAGTGATCCTGTGAGGTTTCGTAGAGATTGAGATAGGGTCATCAGTCGCCCTCGAGATTGGTAGCCGGCTTGATGCTACCACTGCACCAGATGTACCATTGACCGCTGAGGTCCCAAAATCGTCATCCACTACACCAGTAGCTCGCCCACCCATTACATCACCTCGATCCTCACCAGCGAGCCTAGTCTCGATCTCCTAGGATTTTATTACCGGCATGAATAGGTAACTGGAGAAGGAAGAAAAGCAGCAGGGTTATACGACATTTCAGGTGAAAGTGCTAATGGAGCAGGTTAAGCCCTGGGTAACCAAGGAGTTAGAGGGCTTATCTAGGACATGTACTGATAGGTTGGACGCCTTCGAGAGGTGGATGGATGAGCGCATTTATTTGTTATAGGCACCCGAGCTGACCTGATGGTATGTGTAGGTGGAGACCCTCAGAGCTAAGTTGAGAGAGTTGTGAGCACGACAAATACCTGCTATAACATTGCTGGTGCTCCCAGTAGAGGAGGATGAGAGTAAAGAGGAGCTACCTCCAGTATTTGATTTTATCACCGAGGAGCCTATAGCTCAGGAAAAAGGGAAGAGACCTCGAGAAGAGGTAAGCGAGGGTGAGAGTGGTGATCTTCTATGAGAGTAGAAGTGGGAGAAGAGAGATATGGAGGAAGCACTGAAGCTCTCTAGAGATGAAGCTCGAGAGAGGGCCGAGATTGATGCTGCTAGAGCTTGTGGAGAGGGTACGAGCTCTGTTAGTTCATAGAGTGCGCCAGTTATCCCCGGTGCCCCAGGAGAGGAGATTGGGGGTGCATCTGTGCCTTCCTCCGACCAGGCCACAAGCATCTAGGTCGCACAGGTATGTTCCTTATTCCCATGTTTTAATTTTTATATGCGTCGAGGATGTCACATTCTTTTTTGATGAGGTTGGTGTATCGCACCAGGGTATTTTTGCTGAACATAACCCGAGGGTTTTTCTTGTCATATATCTTTTTCGTTAGGTATTCCTTATCTAGTAGAACCGGCATGTTTAGGGTTTTGTTTTCCATGTTTTTATATCAATCGAAAGGAAAATAGGTGAACTTAGTGCAGTCAAATAAAATGGGAAAAACTTTTACAAGTTGGTCATGTTGAAACAATGATACCCCTCCTAAATTTAAATTTTTTTTGTCTGTGTGTGCTAAGTGTATGAAACATGACCCATGTGAATCTTTGCATGACATTAATACTGTGAATGTGTTTACCATTGTGTGACTATGCATGAAGTAGCAGTTGGTAGTAATGATGTTTCCCTGTGCACTGTGTGGCGAGGTATTTAGTGTTAGTTCCATAGTGTGTACATAATCTAGAACTACCTGGTTAGTCGTACCATGGTTGTAAGATATTTGATGAGGAGATGATCATAGGCCATTGTTCAAAATAGTCTAGTTATCCTAAATGACCGACCAAATGAATATAAATATCCTTTGATCCCGAGTTTGAGTTGAAATTGACCCTCTTTGCTATCTAGCCAATTCGCCTTCCTGCTTTAATTATGATGAACTTGTTTTGGCCCTGGTCCCTCCTTGGACACTGTGAACCTCAATTCAATCAAATTGCCTAAGTTGAAGGTGACTATTGTAGGGGTGAATAAGAGGAGTAAGGTGAAATATAATGGAATAATGCAAACAAAAGGGCGGGTGCTGTTTGTTTAGAAAAAGATAAAAAATGGGAAATAAACATGTATACCTAATGAGGAAATCACAGAGAATTCAAAAAAAAGGAAAGAATATAATGTTAAAAAAGAATATCCCGCACCCATAGTCTTGAAAAATAAGGAAAACAAAAGGGAAAGGGAGAAGAGTGAAAAGAAGGTTAATTGGAGCCAATGTTAGTGTAGTGCGAAGAAGGGTTGAGTCACTATGCACATATCTACCATACCCATCCCCAAGCATATATTACAAGCCTAAGAAAGTCCTATCTTGATCCGAGCTCAATCTTCTGACCAACTGAGGTATTAAAAATAAGGGCAAGCCTATGGTTTTGTATCCGCACTATGTGAACTTCTTTGTGAGTGAGAGTGTTCTTAACATAGTTCCTTCATTAAATTATAGTGATTGAGAGCTGTGAATAAATGGGACATCTTTGATGTGAGGGCATACGGGCAACAACATCGACTGCTAATTGTCTGGGTCAGTGTCATAGGATTGTGTGCATGTTGCACATTGATAGTGTAATGCCATTCCTTGATTCCTATGTGTCATCATGGAATACTTTGTATACACACTATGATATAGGAGGGGTTAGAAAGTTTGATTTGATTATGAGTTTGTGACTATCATAGGTTCCCTAGATTTCTTTTGGTTGAAGCATTGGGTTTGTTTTGTTTTTATTGTTTTTGCCTAAGGACATCCAAAAGTTCTAAGTTTAGGGTGTTGATGTGCCATGATTTTACGGCATTTTTGACGCTTAAAAGAAAGAAAATATGCTAATCTAGGATATGTTTATATAGATATAATGTGTTTTTGTAAAGTGATACGGAAAATAGGATCGGACAGTGAACTAGGCATAATGAGTTTAAAATGAGCTAAGTGTGGACTTCCAGCAAGGTAACGAGTCATCGTGTCACTAGAAAACTCATTCCTTGAGTGGTTAGGAGCAGAAGAGTTTGACTACACAAAACCCAAGTTGGAAATAGTAGTGACAATGGATGAGCGTCATGACTCATTATGTCTGGTAGCAAGTCATTAGGAAGGTTGTGAGGACTGGAAGCTGAAACTGATCAAAAGACCTGTGAGTCATAAGGGAAGGAGTAACGAGTTGTCATACAACTTCATGACTTGTCTAGAGCACTCATCAGGTGGAATTCAAAAGTTAGACCTTAAAGGATGAGTGTCAGGATAGGAGGATAAATTAGTCGTCATGAGACTCAATGACTCATCACGAGCGGGCTGGTGGAATCATCTAGAACACTAGAAGTTTAGGACTCAGAAGCAATGGGGGACTTCACGACTCTTCTAGTCACTTAATGGGTCGTTAGGTGATCCATCGGCTAGAGGGAACTGCTTGTTGAGTACGAGTCGTCGCTACACTTCACGACTTGTTTGGAAACCTAACGAGTCATTGCCACTGTCAACCTGCATTCGTTGTTAAATTAGGAAAGGATTTGTTTAGCGTCTATAAATAATTTATGTAGGATTCATTTTGTAGTTTATGCTTTAATACAACTTTTTTACCATATTTCGCATTGTTGTTGATCGACATTAAGGTTCAAAAAACAACTTGCATAATTTTTGTTCTTGAATTCGGTGATTCAAACAACTTTGGAGTATTAATCTTAGATTATTGTTGACTTATTCAAGACGTGTTGTTTCTTCTATGAATTATAGTAAGTGAAATTTATGACTTCGCTATAAATCTTAATTGTGATTTTTCAAGCATGAGTAGATGAACCCACAACTAGGGTTGTGGGAACCTTGATGAATTAACACAAAGAAGCAAAAATACTTAGTGAATCTTGAATGAGACTTATGCATGTATTTTTTTCCTTTTGTTTTAATTGCTTATTAATGGTTGCAAATATTTTGGAATTTTCCTTCTTCTTACCCACCGAATCAAGGGGGTAATGAATGGGAAAACGGATTAACAACAGAAATTTGAGGCTATCAACCCTCATCTAATAGCTTGACCTTATCCAAAATAGCTAATCTGATATCAAAGGTAAGGGTTAATTAAGTATAAATCCGCATACAGATCAAGTTGTGTGGTGATGATTATCTAAGTACGGTACGAACCATTTAGCTGAAGTTTACTTAAAAATATTGCATGCTAAACACTAGAATAGATCACTAGCATAAAACGTCTTGTGGTTATGAAGTCATGGGGAACACAATCCTAGTCAACTCACTTTTTGAATACAATCAATTTTAAATCAAGGATATACTCATTGCTCTCTACTATTTTTACATTATTTCCTGTTACAATTTCCGCCCTAGGAAATAAGTAAGCCAATAGTAGTAGCTAAACGCATTAACTGAGGTCCTCGCCATATTCCTCATAGGATTAGACCCCAACCCCGGTTGGGTTCTATATTTGAACATCGACCGCTTTATATCTAATTACGAGGTGTAATATGGGTGACATTAGAAAGCCACTGACTTCAACCAGAATTCAAACTTATTAAATTTAGCAAACAACTGACAGTCTCTGAGAGTCTACAACACTATTCTCAGGTGGTTGGCATGATCCTCCTTGTCCCTATAGTATACCAAGATGTCCTCTATGAATACAATGGTGAACGTGCCCATGTATGACATGAATACCCTTTTCATCAGATCCATAAATGCTATAGGAGCATTGGTTCGTCCAAAAGACAACCACGAATTCATAATGAGTATACCGAGTTCTGAAGGCTATTTTCAAAATGTTACATTCTTTGACCTTGAGCTGGTGGTATCCAGATCTGAGGTCTATATTGGAGAAACAACTAGCTCCCTGAAGTTGTATCTTTGTTCAGTTGACGATAGTTGATGCACATTCTAAGTGTACTTTCTTTCTTTAGCATGAACAAAATTGGAGCACCCCATGGAGAGATCTTGGGTCTGATGAAGCCCTTATCTAGAAGGTGTTTCAGTTGTTCCTTCAACTCCTTAAGCTCAGATGGATCCATTATGTAAGGAGGAATAGAGATGGGATGGGTTTCTGGAAGAAGGTATGTGCCGAAGTCTATTTGCCGCTCAGGAGGGACCCAACTAGAATTGACTGAATAGTCGAGGTCTCTGAGCTGGAATCCCTAACCCTAACCAAGTGATAGATGCAAGCCTTTGAAATCATTTTCCTTTCCTTAAAGTAGGAAATAAACAAATCTTTTGGTGCTGAAACACTACCCTTCCATTCTAAGACTGGCTCGTTAGGAAACTGAAACCTGACGACTCTAGTTCTATAGTCGATTGAGGCATAACATGAATATAACCAATCCATGATAGGAATGAGGTCGAATTCAATCATGTCTAGCTATATTAGATCAATTGGGATAACTTTACTCAACACTGAGACTGGGCAATTTTTATATACTCGACTAGCTCTAACTTACTCACCAACTAGAGTAGAAACTGAGAATTGTTCTGAGAGGACTTCTGGACTAATATCTGATTGAATAGTGATCTAAGGAGTCATGAAGGAAAGTGTAGCTCCTAGATCTAAAAATGCATATACATCAATTAGAAAAAGGCGCAACATACCTATAACCACATCGGGTGAGTTCTCCTAATCCCGATGAGAAGACAAAGTATAAAAATGATTTTGGCGCTGCCCGCCACCCATACCTAAAGTAGTACTCTGTTGAGCTAGACGACCTATTTGGGCTGCTGAGGTAGTAGAATGGGTCTTCCCCCTCCTGTTGATAGACAATCTCTCTATTTGTGACCCAGCTGCTATAACCAAAATAGTCATTCTTTCCTAAACGGCACTCCCCAAGGTGATGCATGCCAAACTTAGGGCTGGCTAGAAATATGCAGCTGCTAGAGACGTGACTCTATGACTGGGAGCCTGATTCTTCACATTTTTTTCCTTGCAGGATTGGAAAGAAGGGGCACTAGCTAATGAGGGTATTGGAGGTTTTTGCTACTGTTGTTGTGGTCGACTACCCCCACCTGACCACTATTGACCATACGCAAACTGGCCTATTCTCATTCGTTTGTTTTCCCTCTCAATCTCCTTCAACTTCTCCACCTCTATTTGTTTTTCATGAATGATGAGGATAGAAAGGTCAATGTCTTTGATAAGCATCATAGTTATGCATTCCTTAAGCACCAAATCCGACACTCCGTTAAAAAATTAAGCATATGAGCCCTCGGCTCAGAAAGCATTTTCGGAGCATATATTGATAGCCGAGTGAACTCCAATGCATACTCTTCTATTGTTATGTTGTTCTACTCAAGTTCATGAATTTGGCAGCCTTAGCTTCCCTCAACTCCCGAGGAAAGTATCTGTCCAGGAATGCCATAGCGAACTCCTCCAATTCCACCAGGCCTGCTCTATTCGACCTTCCCTCCTTCCATTGCTTGTACCAAATCTGTGCCACCCCATTCAGCTGGTAGGCAGCCATATTGACACTCTCTGTAGAGGTTACACCCATGATTTGAGTGATCTTCTGTACCTCATCAACAAACTCTTATGGGTCCTCATCAACTTTAGACCCATGAAATGCCGGAGGATTCATCCGTGTGAAATCCTAGAACCGAGTCGCAGTTGTAGACCCATTGGTGTTGATGGGCACCACTACCTGCTGATTCACCTGGTTAGTCATAGCCTAGGCCAGCATTTGGATAGCAGCCCTAAACATAGCAGGGGACACTTGATCATCCTGAGGGGCTACAGGAGCTAGTGGGGCTGACAAATTAGAATTCTCGGTCCTTCTCCCGTTTCCTTGTTTTAGAGGCATTGCTATCTGAAAAGAGTAGAGTAGGGATTAGGAGGACGTTTTTGAGATTAGTTGAATGCATGATAAAGATCATGAACAAAAGGGAAATTTCCTAATAACGTCTTGTAGCCTCCCCGTCATAAGTGTGGCACACTTCACACCCATGAAAAAGGTTCTACTTGATGCGGCTTTTAGACATCCTAGGATACTCTAAACCTAGTACTCTAATACCAAGTTTGTCATAACCAGAGTCTACAGCCTGGACGAACACGATACCTGGTGCCACAAGTGACCCCAAGATAACCCATGGCTTATCATCACACTAATATACTGAATTAAATAGAAGCGGAAGCTGAGGAAAACCTAATTAAATAACGTTCTCAAAAATAAGAATTTGTCTGATAAGATTATGAAACTTATGCAACTAGTGCAAAATCATACTAAAAAATAATATGTCTAAAAGCCATCTAAGAACTAACAAGTTGCTGGGATAGATCCCCAGCTAACTCTAGAATCGGAAAGCAAGAAAGCTGAATAAATTGAAACTTGGCTCTCATCCTCAAAAGATGAGGACTAACCAAAAGGTGCTACTGTTGAATTTTCCAGACATGAATTTACTGACTATGTTATCACTAAGAACCTGTGCATGTATCATAATACAATACAACATGGAAAATATGTATCAATACTTTGAATGTACCAAGTATGTAAGATGTAAGTAAAAATGGTAAAAATACACAACTGAATTGATAAACACTGAATATAGCTATAACAGTGTAACACGGGTACTGACTGAGGACCTTAACTTTATATTGTTATCTGAATGAAGTGAGCAGAACTGAAACTGAAATGATACTAAACTGAACTAAACCAATAATTGTGAGATTCTATAACCGACATATAACCATGTGAGCTAAACATGGAGACCCATGTATACACCCCATCGGTGAAAGCCCATTGTACCTTTCCAATGTATAGTGGTTGAGCTGGGTGATCACTGTCTGAGGCCCGTTTGGTCTAATAACCGATGTTGAAAACTTAGTTCTTGGAACATGGGTATACTGAACCCTAGGCTACTCATACTAAGTCCTACTCCCACTAGAATACTAACTGTGACTACTAGTCCGATAGCTCGAACTTGATGTCCAAGACTTAAGTAAGGAATACTTTTTTGTAAGTAACCTAAGAATTTGAAAGACTTGATAACTGAAACTAAGGGATCTAAAACTGGACAAAGCTACTTTATCTAAAAGCGTCGTAATCGTCTAAAGAATAGCCTAATAACTGATAACTGAGACTACAGAGGTTTACTGAACCCCTCAAGAAGCTGAATATAGTCAAACTGATCAGATAATATTTCTGTAAGACACTAAAAATGGTAAGTACTAGCTGAGTATAAACAATAAATAAATGTACTTTTAAATCACCTAAGTGTACTGTCATGGTGATTAGAAGGGAACTACCAGAATCAAGCAACATTTGTATCTGGACAATCATGCAAGACTCTTTCAATCACATTTACATAGTAGGGCTAAAATACATATTTAATGGAAGGAGATATCAACATGAAATTTTAACTAGCAATAACCTTCAAGAATCACGAAAATTATAGCAAGAAGGAAAGTCATAACCTAGCTAACAGACAACCCTAACTTTGAACATAAAAGGGATAGAACTAATAAAGTCTTTATGAGGGTTTTGGGTCACAAGGAAAGATCAATTACCTTGTTGAAATCCCACATACTTGGAGTAGAGATTCCCTTGAGAAATCGCTTGAGAAATCTGAAGAGAAGCTAAAACCCTTGTTCTTGCTCTGGGAGGACTATCTGAGGTGTCTACGTACTGGACCTGAGAGGATGAGAGGAATGAGGAGAGAATATTGACTAACTCCATAAATCCCCCTAAAAATAACCCCAAAATGACATAGTGAAGGAATTAAAATAACGGGAATTTACAAAAATGCCCATGGAATTCAGACTGTTAAAACCTCACTGTATGTGACCACGAGTGACCTAACGAGTCATTAGGTCACAGGATGACTCGTGGTCCTCACTCGTTGTCACTGATGACTTCCCCTTTTCTGACCTTAACTTTACAACTTCACCTAACTATTCATCACAACTCTTAACGGTTAGTTTCACCACACATTAAGTCCCTTTGAAGATCAAGCTTCCATCCACCCATCTCATTCCACGGGACACCGAACAACTCGTTAGGTGTAACAATGACCCATACCCACTGGAAATTTTCACTTTCATCTCAACACTCTGACCACGACTCACTTCACGAATCATGACATGACTTCACTTCTCGTGGATCCATCCGTGGGCACCCCCTACCTATAGCTCGCTATTGTCCTTCCACCCACTTCATGACTCACTCCATGACTCATTAAGTGACTTCATGGGTCACTGGACAAGTCGTCATGTGGCTTGGTGCAACATTTTCTTGCTTTCTCCGCTTAAACTCTCGGGTATGATCTTGGAAACTTTTGGGGTGTTACACAATAGGGTGATATGAGTTAGATTCAGGTCACTTTTTGATGTATCAAATACATTATTCTACAAACAATGGTGGAATGTGAGAAGTAAACCTTCTCTTTAAGGTTCATTCATGATCAATAACTACTCCAAAAAATTGCATCCAACAATTGTCATAGTAAGGGAGCTAGAATCTAGAAGAAATTTATTTTTGTAAGCGACTTGGTAGAGCACAAAATTTGGTTCCAAACAGGCCTAGGAAATTCCAACTTTTGGTATGATAGTTGGATAGGATTTCGGGCTCTATATTATTACATCTAAAGTATGATAATTGGATAGGATTGTGAGATCTATATAATTATATCCAAAGTATGATAATTGGATATGATTTTGGGATCTATATTATTACATCCAAGAGGGAGAGGAAAATGAGATTGACATAGGAAGATTTGTTGGCATGGAAGGTTGGAGTATTCACAGGCTAAGAAACTGTATACCAAAGTATTATGTTGAACATGTTATTAAAAATATACCACCGCTAAAAGAAAATAATAAATTGGATCAGGCAAAATGGATGTTAGAAGCTAATAGAAAGTTTTATGTGAAGAGATCTTGGGGATATATAAGATAAAAAGAGAAGAATGAGGACATATTCAAATTCATGTGAAACAAGAATATACCTTTCAAGATATCTTTCCTACTTTGGAGGGCCTAGAATTTTAAAATCCAGTGGGTGATGTTGTGAGGACTACGCGACTTAATATAGTTTCACTGTTTTATTGTCAGGATCATAAACAAGAGAATATGTCTCACCTTTTTCAAACCTTACCCATAATCACAATGTTGTGGAGTGATGTGTTGAGAATTTACGACATATCATTGCTTTATTTTGTAGAGTTTTTCATGTATTTAGATGCTAATTTATGTTTAAATTGACCTCACTATGCTATATTTTAGGAACCCAAGTAAAATGAAGAAAAAAGGAGTCAAAGCCACAAATAATCCCAAAAGACAAAGCAAAAGATAAACCGCCTCTTAGAAGGATAGTCTGCATGTCCAAAAGTGTATCAAGTCTGAAAAAATCCAAAAACCACTTTTAAGTGGTCAGTAGCTGTGCATTGAAGGACGAACCATCTTTCCAGAAGATGATCTGTCAATTGGAAGATAGATCAATTGACAAAAATCTGGTAGAGACAATGACGAAGTGAGAGATAGACCGTCTTTCCATAAGATCATCTTCCAATCAAGAGACAGACAACGCTTGAGCAAAAGCAGATCTTGATTGATGGAGCAAAGGATGGTCTGTCCTTAAGGATGGTTCTTCCCTGCACACCCTGGACCCTTTGATTTTAAATAATTTAGGGGTTTTTGAGGATTAGTATAAATAAATGTTTCTTCTTATTTTTAAGATACATTTCAACATATCTTAATAGAACTTTACTTTTAGCAATATTCTAAAGTTCATAGCATAGAAAGTAGATGTAGCTTGTAATTTTGAAGATTTGAATTCGTTAATTCAAGTTTTCTTCTCTTAATTGTAATTTCAATGATAAGGATGTTTAATTACTTGCTTTCTTCTCTTCTTCTTGCTTTGGATAACTAAACCCAGATCTAGAGTTGTGAAATCTAATGATCCCATTTAGGCAAAACTAATTTTAGGCTTAAGAATATTTGATTGGTTTTTTGCTTTGTAATGTGTGATTGATGATTAATGTCATTCAATCCTCCCCAAATACATTTATGGTGCTTGGAAGAGCTATTTTAGGTTGGGTTAACATAAAAAAATAATAACTCAAGGCTCTAACCCTTGTTTAATGGATTTACCTAGATATGTAATGAATTTCAATTGGCAATAAGCAATTAGGTAGAAGGGGTTTCTCTTCAATTTTATAAAACTGAAGTAGATTGACTCCATTGGTGCAATTTAAAGATAAACATTGATTTCCTAAATGATTGATTGCATGTTCATATATAGCCCACTCTCAATTTTTCCATATTAGGTGATTTATGGGATCGATCTAGTATTGGGGTCACTTCCCTAGTACTTCTCATTAATTGATTTCAACCTAAAAAAATTTAAAATCCTTAGTTATAGCTATATTTCTCTTAAAACTAATCCGAATAGTCTTTAAATTCTAAAATTTTAGTTGACAACTACTATTTAAGTCCCTGTGGATTCTACCCCAACTCTTATAGTACTATATTTTTATTGACCGTTTACACTTACAAAGATTGGAGTGGATTTGACCGATGATCAAATATTATGGAACCATTACTTGGCACTTCGGTATATGCCCTACCTAGCATTATCGATTTAGTTTGTTTGATTAGACATATTCTTTTACTTTTTCTTTCATTTTTGTAGTTTGAAAGAGGATCATGGCTCTAGTGCTGGGAGAGTTGTAGTATGTGTTTGCTGATGTCAATGATGAGGTTGACTACGTAAACACCATTGTTCCAAATAGACGGTAACATATACACAATGCTCAAAGTGGAGTGGCAGTTCCACAACTCCACTGATAATGACCCTCACCGATAATTGAAGA
Source organism: Datura stramonium (assembly GCA_018107945.1). NCBI lineage: Eukaryota > Viridiplantae > Streptophyta > Magnoliopsida > Solanales > Solanaceae > Datura > Datura stramonium. Next base: position 43,032 of record JACEIK010004915.1, read on the forward strand.
CTTTCTTAGAGGTGTGCAACCTCCACAAGCAAAATAACATCCCCAATGATGCCATTCAGATTAGGGTATTCAAATACTCATTGGTCGAAGAAGCTAGAAAATGGTTTTATATGTTACCTCTAAATTTGACCATACATGACAAGAGCTTGTGAATGTCTTCCTCCAAAAGTGGTTCCCTCTTAGTAAAAGGGCAGAGTAGTGCGATAAGCTATTTTATTTCCAACAGCTCCTTGGGGAGAAATTGTTTGAAGATTGGGAGCAGTTCAAGTAGTATAAACTTATTGCACCCAACCACAAGTTCCCCAAACATATTTTATTTGAAAAATACTATACAGGTTTAGACCCGTTGATGCAGTCTATTGCAAACAATGCTGCTGGGGGATGCTTTACAGTCAAGACTGTCACGCCCCGCCTTGGGAGGCATGACTGGCACCTGGTGCCCTACTAGGACCTGGACTACTGGACTAACTGAGCCTAAGTACTTCTGTTGCCAGGCTTGCTCTAACTCTGGATTCAAGAAAACGACGGGCTATACAACGGCTGTAAACACAGCCTCTAGTTGACAAGGCCTATAGCCACCTGTAAGGATATAAATAGCTAACCAGAACAACCAACTACAAGGGATCCTATGCGGGCTGACAAGGCCACCATGCTGTCTAGTTATATCTAAAAATGAAATCTGGCGCTAAACTGATCTATGACTGACAAGGTCACCAACTAACAACTAAACAAGGCCCCGCATGGCCGATACTTATAACCACATGGAATATAATACATCTGCAAGCCTCTCGGAGTAATAATATGGTCAGGACAGGGCCCCGGCCTACCCATACTGTACAAATAAAAAGAAAGTAAACTTCTGTCACTCAAGCTCTGGATTAAAGGAGCTGAAGGCTCTATACCGCTGACTGGAACTATGAGGGATTTGTTCCTCGTCTATGTGTACCTGCAGTCAAGTAATGTAGTGCCCCAAACGGGCGTCAGTACCACTGGTACTGAGTATGTAAAGCAATAACTGAAAATAACTGAATGTAAGTAAGAAAGCTGACAGTAACTGAAGTAATAGGGAATGGACTGGAACTATCTGAAATAGTGGAATCAGGACTAACCTTAACTATACTGAGAAGGGTAGGAGTCGAACCTGGTAACGTGGTGTCCTACTTTCTATCTAGCCATAACTAAAATAACATGACATAACATAACACAACATAAACCTTACCTGGCCCCCATAAGCCGGAAGGTACAATCATCACAATCTATTTA
>JACEIK010004915.1:72914-91323 GCA_018107945.1 Datura stramonium
CGACTTGGCGCTTGTTCGATCTTTCCCCGGGCCTTTTTCTAGCATGTATGGCTTTCAAATACTCTTAACCAACACGCGAATAGGCCATCTATGTGCCGGATATTTACGGGGTGTAACACGGACATCATGGCCTCTATTGTTCAGCATGATTTTCAACCCCTCTAGGATGCTATTAGGAGTTCAAAAGAGTTATTTTTCTCCCATCGAGGGACGATGGGGTCCAGGTTGGTTGTAATACCCCAAAAATTCCTAAGATCAAACCTAACAACTGAAATGAAGAAATCAGGAAAAGCTGCACTAGGCCACAGAATGAGTCGTGGAGTGACTCGTTGTGTGATCTGACGAGTCTTTAAGTGACCCGTCGTGTGTGCATTAGTTGGTAAAAAGTTAGGATCACCTGGGGACTTAACGAGTCGGGGGACGAGTCATAATGCCACTTCACGACTTGTCAAGTAGGTTGTTGTCTTGGAAGGTGGTCAGATGGGAAATTTCTAGTGGTAACAATGAGTCGAGGTGATGGGTTGTCATGTCACCTAACAACCCGTTAGGTGACTCATTTGGTGTGATGCGTGGATTACAACTTGAAGCTCATAGAGACTTAATGAGTAGTGGAACGAGCCGTTAGTTGCATGATGAATCATTTGGGGACCCGTTAAGTGGAGGTCCAAAAACTTGGAATTTCTATCAAAAGACAACGAGTGGAACTAACGACTCATTTGTTCACCTAACAGGTCATTGTTGTCATATTTTGTCCAATTCCAGTGAATGGGATTTTGACACCTGGGACCAACGATTGGTCACAACGAGTCGTTGGTTGACCCGTGGGGTCCCGACGGGTAGTTTTCCATACTTTTTCTCAGGGGCATTTTTGTAACTTCCTTTTATTTTAATGCATAAAATACATTGTTTTGGGATTATATTTCACTGATTCAGAGGGATGCATGACATTCCTCCCTCATTCTCACCTCACACTCTTAGAATTCCTCCATGAAAACTCAAATAGAAAGTGTCTAGCAAGAATAAGGGTTTCAATCTTCTTCACATATTCTCAAGGATTTTCTCTAGGAATTCTCCTCCAAGTATGTGGAACTCCAACAAGGGTATCCATTCACCCTTGTGTCCCAAAGTTTTCCAAAACACCCTATCTTTACAGTACCTCTTGAGATCATGATTTAGGAACTTTCTTTGATTGTGAAATTTCCCCTACTTTCTCTATAATGTCAGATTACCATGAATAGAATTCTTACATGCTCATGATAATATTTTCAGTTATACAATATGTTTCACTTGAACTTAAACTTGGCATGATTTATCATGGAGCTTATTTATAAACTGATAATGTCTTAAAATAACACGAATTGTCACGTATACCAAATTCGTTCTTAGGAAATGTGCAATTGTGCTATACAGTATCTTTTATCATTTTTAGCTTGCCCAATCTCAATAATATAGTTAGTATACTAGTATTCTTCAGAAATATTAGCTAATCAGTTTGATTGTTGTCAATCTTTGAGAATATCAATAACCTCAGTAAATTTCAGTTTATCAGCTTGTTAGTCGTTCTTTAGACCATTCCGACACTTTCAGATGAAGAAGCTCTAACGAGTCTTAGAACATAGTTACTTTCAGGTCCTTAGACTCTCAGAATACTTCCAGATAAGTAGTTATGACTTGAGTCTTAGGATATCAGTTTCAAGCTATTAGCACAGTTAGGACTTCCAATTAGAGTAGCACATAGCACCGAGTGGACCGGGGTTCAGCGCACTCAAGTTCCCAGCACTGCATTGCCACCGTAGGTTTTATCCCAAATGGGCTCTAGATAGTGATCACTCAGTTCAGCTACTATACCCAAGCAAGGTATAGTGGGCCTTCTCGGATGTGGGGTATACATCGAACTTCATATTAATCTCACGTGGTTACAAGTTAGTTATAGTCTCTCCCACAGTATAGCTTAGTACAGATCAATCCAGTTTAGTTATGATTTCCGGTCCAGTTTAGTCTCTTCAAATTTCAGTTTATTTTTATAGTATTTCAATGCAGTTTTCTATTATTCAGTATACGTGTGTTTTAGTTCTTTCTCAAAAACTCAGTACATTCCATGTACTGATGCATACTTTTATGCTATATCATTTTATGTTATAAACTCAGGTACCCAGCCTTAACACCACGGTTAGATCCTCTTAGTGATATCCCAGCAGCTTCCGTGGTGAGCTCCTCATCTGCCGAGGGTTGGGGTCCCATTTCCAGTTTATTATGTTCTGTTATTTCAGTTCAGATATTAGAGTTAGCTGGGGGGTTTCCCAAAAACTAATCAGTTCATGTTAGAAGGCTTTCAGACAATGTTTACAGACTCAGCTAGAACTTTAGACTATTTTAGATTTTTTTTGTCATTTATTCAGTAACAGTTAATTCTTTATCAGCTTCCGCTCTTTTTTATCATTCCAATAGGCCAATGTTAGTACCATATGCTCTACCAGAGTTTTCTTGGGGTGATTTGTGACTCTAGGAACCGTGTCACTTTCAGGGTGTAGACTCGGGTCATGACAAACTTCGCATTAGCGCATAAGGTTTAGGGTGTCCTAGGATGTCTGAAAGCCACATCAAGTAGAGTCCTTTTCATGGGTGTGAAGCGCGCTACACTTATGAGGGGGAGTCTACAAGGTATTTCTAGAAAAGTTCCCTTTATTCATGATTCTTACTGCGCATAGAGTTTTAGACTATAATACGTCCTCCAAACTCATGTTATACCCTTTGTAGATAACAATGCCTCCTAAAAGAGGAAATGGAAGGAGGACCAAAAATGCTAACTGGCCAGTCCCACCAGCTCCTGCAGCTCCTCAAGACGACCAGGTGTCTCATGTAGAATATCGGGCTGCGATTCAAATGCTAGCACAGGCAATGACCGATCAGGTCAATCAGTAGGTTGTGGTGCTAGTAAATACAAATAGGTCTACAACTGCTGCTAGGGTCTGGGTTTTTACTCGGATGAATCCCCCAGTATTTCATGGGTCTAAGGTTGATGAAGACCCACAGAATTTATTGATGAAGTGAAAAAGATCACCCATATCATGGGTGTCACCTCTATAGAAAGTGCTGATCTAGCTGCCTACCAGCTGAAAGGGGTAGCTCATATTTTGTACAAGTAATGGAAGGAAGGAAGACAAAACGGTGCAGGTCCGATGGAATGGGATGAGTTCGTTACAGCATTCATGGATAGGTTCTTTCCCCAGGAATTAAGGGAAGCTAAGGCCACTGAATTTATGAACCTAAAGAAGAACAACATGACAGTACAGGAATATGCACTGAAGTTCACTCAACTATCAATATATGCTCAAGAAATGGTTGTTGAGCCTAGGGCTCGCATGCTTAAGTTCGCTAACAGAGTCTTAGACTTGGTGGTGAAGGAATGCAGGATCATCATCCTTATCAAAGAAATAGACTCTAGTCTCATTAGTCATACTCAATAGATAGAGGCAGAAAAGTTGAAAGAGATAGATAGGGGGAGTAAACGGGCCAGAACCGATCATTTTGAGTACTCCCAGCAAAGGTCGGGCAGTGGTAATCGCCCCCAGCAGCGGCAGAGGCCTCCAGTACCTTCCTCAACTAGTGCTCCATCTTTCAAGCCCTGTAAAGATAACAGAGGTGGGACATCAGGTTCCCAGTCCTAGATCCATGACTCCAGCAACCGCACTTTTCTAGCATGTCCTAAGTGTGGCAAGAATCATCTGGGGGAGTGTCGTCTGTGCAAGGATGGTTGTTTTGGGTGCGGCCAGGTGGATCACAAATTGAGAGAATTCCCATCAACGGGACACGGAAAGGCCCAGTCTACTACATCAGCAGCCCCAACAGGTCATCCAGCTCAATAGGGAACTACTTCAAGTACAAGTGGCAGTCAACACCAGAATTGATTCTACACCCTATCTTTTCTGTAGAATCAGGAGAACTCACCAGATATGGTTACTGGTATGTTATGCCTTTTCCACTTTGATGTATATGCTTTGCTAAATCCAGGAGCCATACTTTCCTTCATGATTCCATACTTCACTATTCAATTTGAAATAAGTCCAAAAATCCTCTCAGAGCCATTTTCAGTTTCTACTCCGATTGGCGAGTCGGTTATAGCTAGTGGAGTGTATAAAAATTGTCCAGTCACAATATTGAGTAAAGTTACCTCAGTTGATCCAGTAGAACTAGACATGGTCGACTATGACCTTATCCTTGGCATAGACTAGTTTCATTCTTCTTATGCTTCAGTCGACTGCAGAACCAGAGTTGTCAGGTTTTAGTTTCCTAATGAACTAGTCCTAGAGTGGAAGGGTAGTACTTCAGCGCCTTAGGGTCGTTTCATTTCATAAATTAAGGCTAGGAATATGATCACTGAGGGGTACATCTACCACCTGGTTAGGATCAAAAATTCTAATTCCGAGACCCCGACACTTTAGTCAGTTCTAGTTGTAGGTGAGTTTCCTAATATGTTTTCCGAAGATCTTCCTAGAGTCCCTCTCGAGCAGGAAATAAACTTCAACATAGATCTTCTTCCAGATACCCAACACATCTCTATTCCTCCTTACATAATGGCTCTATCTGAGCTTAAGAGTTTATGGAACAGCTAAAAGAACTTCTACATAAGGGCTTCATCAGACCTATTATCTCTCCTTGGGATGCCCCAGTCCTATTCTTACGAAAGAAAGACGGTACACTCAAAATGTGCATCAGCTACCATCAGCTAAACAAATCCACTGTCAAGAATAGGTATTCTCTACCCAGTATTAATAACTTGTTTGATCAGCTTCAGGGAGCTAGTTATTTCTCCAAGATGGATCTCAGGTCAGGATACCACCGACTCAGGGTCAAAGAATGTGACATTCCGAAAACAACCTTTAGAACTTGGTATGGTCACTACGAATTTGTAGTTATATCTTTTGGACTAACCAATGCTCCTGCAACTTTTATGAATCTAATGAACAAGGTGTTCAAGTCGTACTTGGATATGTTCATTATTGTATTTATAGAGGATATTATAGTTTACTCCAGAACAGTGGAGGAGCATGCAAACCATATGAAAATAGTTTTACAGACTCTCAGGGATCACCAGTTATTCGCCAAATTTAGCAAGTGTGAATTCTGGCTGAAATCGGTTGCCTTCCTTGGCCATATGGTCTCCAGAGAGGGTATCTAAGTTGATCCTCATAAGATACCAGTAGTCAAGGACTAGCCAAGGCCCACTTCTCTATCATATATTAGGAGTTTCTTGGGCTTAGCCAGTTATTACAGACGGTTTGTTGAAGGGTTCTCCTTCATTGCCTCCTCTTTGACCAAATTAACTCAGAAGAAGGTGAAGTTTCAGTGGTCGGATACATTTTAGAAGAGCTTTAGGAGCTTAAGACTCGTCTCATTATATCCCTAGTCCTAACTCTTCCAGAAGGTTTAGAATGGTTTGTGGTCTATTGTAATGCCTCTAGAGTTGGCCTCAATTGTGTTCTGATGCAACATGGAAAAGTCATAGCTTACGCTTCCAGATAGCTCAAGTTCATGAGAAGAACTATCTTACTCATGATCTTGAATTGGCAGTGGTTGTGTTCGCATTGATGATTTGGATACACTATCTATATGTGGTTCATATCGATGTTTTTACTAATCACATGATTTTACAGTATGTGTTCAGTCAGAAGGATTTGAATATTCGTCATAGAAGATGGCTGGAGTTATTGAAAGATTATGATATGAGTGTGTTGTATCACCCAGGAAAGGACAATATAGTGGTTGATGCCCTCAGCAAGAGGTCTATGGTAAGTGTTGCGCATGTTGAAGAGGGTAAAAAGGAACTGGCAAAGGATATCCACAGGTTGGCTCGGTTAAGGGTTCAGTTAGTTGATTCAACATACGATGGAGTTGCCGTCCAGAGTGGGTCATAATCCTCACTTTTAGTCGAGGTTAAGTCAAAGTAAGATAAAGAACCCATTCTACTTAAGTTGAAGAAAGCATTATCCAAAGAGGGAAATGGTGTGATCCACTATCAGGGCAGGTTGTGTGTTCCAAATGTAGACAATTTGAGGCAGCGGATACTAATGGACGCTCACAGCACCAGGTACACCATCCACCCAGGTGCCACCAAGATGTACTGTGATCTACGGGAAGTCTACTGGTGGAATGGCATGAAGAAGGACGTTGTAGAATTTGTGGCTAAGTGTCCAAATTTCCAGCAGGCTAAGGTTGAACATTAGAGACCTAGGGGTATGAAATCAGGATATTATTATTCCTACTTGGAAGTGGGAAGAAGTGAATATGGACTTTATCACCGGGCTACCTCATACTCTTCGACAGCATGACTCCATTTGGGTGATTGTAGACCGGATAACTAAGTCGGCACATTTTCTACCAATTAAGACCACAAACTTAGCAGAGAATTATGCTAGACTATACCTCTGGGAGTTAGTAAGACTACACGGGTTCCCTTGTCCGTCATCTCAAATAGGGGTACTTTGTTCACCTCACACTTCTGAAAGTCATTTCAGAAGGGACTTGATACTCAAGTCAAGCTCGGCACAATTTTCCACCCAGAGATAGATGGACAGGCTGAGCGGACTATTCAGACTTTGGAGGATATGCTGAGGGCTTGCGCGATCGATTGCAAGGGAAGTTGGGATGATCATCTAGCTCTCATTGAGTTTGCATATAGCAACAGCTACCACTCCAGTATTCAGATGAACCCGTTTGAGGCCTTATATGTAGGAGGTGCATGTATCCTATAGGGTGGTTCTAGGTTGGTGAAACTACATTGATAGGACCCGATTCAGTACATGAGGTCATGCAGAAGGTTCAACTTATCAGGGAACGCCTAAAAACATCTCAAAGTCGATAGAAATCATATGCAGATGTAAGGAGAAGGGAGTTGGAGTTTGTTGTAGATGCTCGGGTATACTTGAAAATTTCACCTATGAAAGGGGTGATGAGATTCAGAAAGAAAGGAAAGCTCAGTATCAAGTATATTGGCCCTTACAGAATCCTAAGATGTATTGGAAATGTGGCTTACGAGGTGGATTTGCCTGCAGAGTTAGCATCGGTGCACCCAGTTTTCTATGCGTCCATGTTGAAGAAATTAATCAGTGACCCAACATCAGTAGTACCTCTAGAGAATTTTGGGATAAAGGATAGCCTCTCTTATGAAGAAGTTCCAGTTCAAATCCTAGACCATCAGGTTCATAAGCTGAGAAAGAAGGAGGTCGCCTCAGTAAAAGTCTTATGGAGGAACCAGCTAGTTAAGGGAGCTACATGGGAAGCAGAAGCAAACATGATGGCTAAATACCCTCACATGTTCCCTTCCAGCTTAGTTTCACTATCAGGTACTAAATTCCTCCTCAGTACCCTATTCAGTCCTACACTTATCAACTCTATCCATGTTGTAATATGTACCTTAGTTGCATAAGTTCAGTTAGTATGTCTATTTCATTCCAATCATGTATCCCAGTATGGAGTCATTCACTCCATCAATTTTCAGTTATAGTTGTTCAGTTTTGAGATTTCAGTTCTCTTCCCAGCCTTCCAGTATTCTTATCCTACATTCGAGGACAAATGTTCTCAGGGGGCAGATATTGTAACACTCTAAAAGTCCCTAAGATCAGACCTAAGAACTAAAATGAAGAAAGTAGGAAAAGCTGCACTAGGTCACATAATGAGTCGTGGAGTGACTCTTTGTGTGACCCAATGAGTCGTTAAGTGACCCATCATGTGTGTATTAGTTGGTAAAAAGTTGGGATCTCCTAGGGACTTAATGAGTTGGGGTACAATTTGTGGTTCCACTTCATGACTCATCAAGTGAGTCATCATCTTGGAAGGTGGTCGGATGGGAAATTTCCAATGCTAACAATGAGTCGAGGTGACAGGTTATCGTGTCACCTAACGACATGTTAGGTGACTCATTTGGTGTGATGCATGGATGACAACCTGAAGCAGAGAGACTTAACTAGTAGTGGAACGAGCCATTAGTTGATGACCAATCATTTGGGGACCCGTTAAGTGGAGGTCCAAAAACTTGGAATTTCTTCCCACAGAAAACGAATGGAACCAACGACTCATTTGTTCACCTAATGGGTCATTTTTTCCATTCATTATCCAGTTCCAATGACTGGTATTTTGATACCCAAGACCAATGACCGGTCACAATGAGTCGTGGTCTCAACCAACGACTTGTTGTGTGACTTATTGGGTCTCGATGGGTAGTTTTTCAAACTTTTTCTTGGGGAATTTTTGTAAATTCTCTCTATTTTAATGCCTAAACTATGTTTTTTGGGATTATATTTCATATATTTAGAGGGATTCATGAAACTCCTCCCTCATTCTCACCTCACTCTTACAATTCCTCTAGAAAGCTCAAATAGAAAATGTCGGGCAAACAAGGGTTTCAATCTTCTTCACATATTCTCAAGGATTTTCTTTGGGAATTCTCCTCCATGTATGTGGGACTCCAACAAGAGTATTATTTCTCCCTTGTTTCCCAAAGTTTTCAAAAAAACCCTAGCTTTACAATACCTCTTGAGATCATGATTTAGGAACTTTCTTTGACTGTGAAATTTCCCCTACTTCCTCTATAATGTCAAACTACCATGACTCGAATTCTTACATACTCATGATAGTATTTTCAATTTTACAATATGTTTCACTTAAACTTGAACTTGGCATGATTTATTATAGAGTTTATTTATAAACAAATAATGTCTTAAAATAGCATGAATTGTCACGTATACCAGATCATTCTTAGGAAATGTTCAACTGTGCTATACAGTATCTTTTATCATTTTCATCTTGCCCAGTCAAAATAATATAGTAAGTATACTAGTATTCTTCAGAAATATCAGCTGATCAGTTTGACTATTGTCAATCTTTGAGAATCGCAGTAACCTCAGTAAATTTTAGTTTATCATCCTGTTAGTCGTTCTTCAGACCGTTATGATACTTTCAGATAAAGAAGCTCTGACGAGTCTTAGAACATATTTACTTAGATCCTTAGACTCTCAGAACACTTCCAGATAAGTAGTTCTAACTTAAGTCTTAGGACATCAGTTTCGAGCTATCAGCACAGTTAGACACAGTTAGGACTTCCAGTGGGAGTAGAACTTAGCACCAAGCAGGCTGGGGTTCAGCGCACTCAGGTTCCCAGAACTACGTTGCCATGGTAGGTTTTAGCTCAAATGGGCTCCTGATAGTGATTATTCAGTTCAGCTACTATACCCTGGCAAGGTGTAGTGGGCCTTCTCCGATGAGGGTTATATATCGGACTCCATATTTAGCTCATGTGATTACAAGTCGGTTATAGTATCTCCCAAAGTATAGCTTAGTACAGATTAGTCAAGTTTAGTTATGATTTCTATTCCAGTTCAGTCTCTTCAAATTTTAGCTTATTTTTACAGTATTTCAATGCAGTTTGCTATTATTCAGTATATGTCTGTTCTCATTCCTTCTCGCATACTCAGTACATTCCAAGTACTGACACTTACTTTTATGATATATTATTTTATGATATAGACTCAGGTACGGAGTCTTAACATTGCGGTTAGATCCTCTTAGTGATATCCCAGTAGCTTCCATGATGAGTCCTCATCTTCCAAGGGTCAAGGTTTCATTTCTAGTTTATTATATTTTTGTTATTTCATTTTAGATATTAGAGTTAGATGGGGGTTTATCCCAACAACTCATTGGTTCATGTTAGAAGGCTTTCAGACAATGTTTATAGATTCAGCTAGATTTTTAGACTATTTTGTATTTTTTAATCATTTATTTAGTAACAGTTAATTCTTTATCAGCTTCTACTCTTTTATTATCATTTCAATAGGTCAGTTTTAGTATCATATGCTCTACCAGGTTTGCTTGTGGTCATTTGTGACTCTAGGTACTGTGTCGCATCCAAGGTGCAGACTCAGGTTGTGACATTGGTCCAGCTTGAGCACGGTGCAAGTTTATCTGACGTCTTGAGCCTTAGAGCAGATTTAGCTAAGACCAGAGCAACAGTGCTGGATTTGCAGATACGAGAGCGGCAGCCTAAGGAGGTCCGAATAACTTTGGTGGATCGAACACTATGAATAGCCATTGTGATGGAGGTTCTCCCTCGTGCAGTTTCAATCTGCTCTACCCATGTTCAGTTCTCACCACCACCAGTTTTAGTCCTCAACACCACAACTGACAGCACTCCACAGGAGCAGGGTCATTCTCCTACTTCAACACAGATAGCTGCTCCTACCCTTTCACTTGATATGGGTAAGATCCAGGTATAGCAGGAATGACTAGTTGATCCACATCTTTATGCAGTTGAGGCTAAGGCGCTCAAGAGGGCGACAACAGCCTCACTCCTTCATATTCTGGGCCTATCTTATGACACATAGGGTAGCCCCTCAATACCACCCCAGTGATGACATCTAGTGGTGCGGTCTGAGCGCTACAGAGAGCTTCTACCACTCCAGAGCTTTTATATTTTCCTTTGTATGTTCATTAGAGGAAATTGCACAATTTTAGAGTGGGGGTGGATATTATTTGTTCTTGTATGACACCCATTGCTTGTACTATTTCTTATTTTGAAGTCATAATTTTTATGATATTATGCATGTTTTTGAGTTGATCAATTTGTGTGATAGTCCATTTTACTACTTTTGTAGTATAGATTTTTATTTGTTTTGATATTACCATCTTAGCTTAGGTTCATCTTGATTTTCTTAGCCATGGTTCTTTCCCGAGAGGCTTACTTTCTGTTGAATCTGACATAATAATATAGTTAAAGTATTGTAGTGTGTGGGCCTAATGATTGATTACTAGGCAACATTCTTAACCTTACCAGCCTATTTGTTGAGTCATCTTTGGTTGAATAAAATGTTTTTGACTTATGTGGTGGTGGCAATAGAGTTCCTAGCATGCCTGTATTGATTTTTGAAAACAATGTCCCCCTTCAAAATTTTTATTGTAGTTGTTTGGTATTAACTTGTGTACCTCGACTTTTGACATGTAATTGTGGCAGTGTGTCCCTAGTTGAGAATGATGTATTTAGTTATTTTGATATTCATGTGCCAATGTGTAGAAAGAAATTTTACTTCTTTACTTTATTTGGTCACACTCTAGAACTTGTCTTGCTACGCTCAAAATTAGGATTGACTATGGATTGTTGAGATGAACTTAGGCCTTCTTTGTGCTTCACAAGCCATATTTGCCTAAATAGACCTATCAAATGATGCATGCATCTCTTATATGCCCTTTTGAGCCTTTGACCCTTTTCTTGATCAACTATAATGAATGTTGAAATCAATTCTCATGTTGACCCTCTTTTGAACTCATTCTCCTTGACACTTTGAAATATGATGAAAAATGAGCAAAAAGCTGTAACTTAGTTGTTATAAGGTGGGAAAGAAAAAAATAGGCCAAAGATGACTGATTGATCATATTTCAAATTTTAATTGAGCAATGAGCTAAAAAGAAGGAAAATAAAAGAAAACAAAAGAGAGAGAAATTGAGCTAAAAAAAGGCTAATTCTGGGGGTCCTTAGTCCTGCATCTACCAAGAACATTTTTTCCCTTAAGCGTAAACTTCATATTGTAAGGCATTTTCACTACCTAAGAAAAAACTAGAATTAGATCCTGAAAATAATCGATTAAAATAGATGCTCATCATAAGCTTTTTTTCCCTCCTCTTCGTGTTATATTTATTAGAAGCATCCAACCACATCGTGACGATAGAAAGAGTGTTGCTACTAAGATACTATTGGGAACTCGGTGTCTTTCTCAGTTAATATTGACTACAAGGAACTAAAGGAATACAGTCTAACTCAATCACAAAACTAAACCATCATATTATGTATACGATTCAACATGCCAACTATTAAACAACTTATTAGAAATACAAGAAAACTGATCAAAAATGTCACGAAATTCCCAGCTCTTCGGGGGCTCCCTCAGTGTCGGGGAATATGTACTAGGGCGTATGTGCGACTCGTTTAGATCATGAGCTGGCACAAAAGAAATAAAACTACTTTTACAAAGAATGGAAGAAAAAAAGGAATCAAAAAGGTGAAAAGGTGGTGAAAAAGTGATGTAGTGTTCAAGGATAGTAAATAAGCCACTAAAAACCATATGTGTACCTAACCAGACCTTTGACTATCATTACAAGCTTAGAAAAATCTTTGCATGATGTCAACCCGAATTTCCAAAAAGAAAAGACACTTGAGTAAACATGAAAGTATATGGTAGTTTTGACCTATCTTGTGAACTTCTTTGCAAGAGTTGAGTATTGTTCTCTCTTCTCTAGATCTTGTGTGTCCTTAATTAATGTGTTACCATTACATCAGAAAATAAACACTTTCCTTGATCTGATTATGAGGGAATATGGATGTGAATGGTGGCATGTTTTACTTCTAAAATTTAGGTATATGCATGTTGATATAATTTCATTAGTAGAAATTGCATGCTTAGTCCGAATAGTTGTGAGAAAATTATTTTTGTTGGATGGAGGGGGTGACTAGACTGAAATGTGTATGTTTGTAGCGATTAGTCAAAACCACCCTAGTCATTGCATTTTGTGACACTGGGATATTAGCTTAGGTGTTAGGTTAGTTTTCTCTTTTTAGTTGCTTGAGAACAAGAAAATGTTTTAAGTTGGGGATGTTGATGTGTCGGGAATTTACAACACATCTTTGCTTTATTTCATAATGTTTTGCATGTCTAAGGTGCTAGTTTAAGTAAAACTAAACTCATTATGCCATGTTTTAGGAACCCAAGTGAAATGAAGAAAAGAGGAGTCAAAACCAAAAATTTATCAAAAAGACAAAGAAAAGGAAGGACTGTCTTTTTGAAGGACGGTCCGCCTGTTCAACAGTTCATCAAGTCCCACTAACTCCAAATACCACTCTAAAGTGGTCCATAGTTGACAAAGTGAAGGATGGACCATCTTTTGGAAAGACGTTCCGTCAATTGAAAGATAGATTCATTGGCAAACAGAAGTCAGATTCAAGGGACGAAGCAAGAGACGGATCGTCTTTCCAAAAGACGGTCTACCAATCAAAGGACAGACAGCACCTGGGCAGAAGATGATTTTAATCGACGGAGCCAAGGATGGTCCTTCCCTGCACACCTGAGACCCTCTAAGTTTAAATTATTTTGGGGTTTTTGAGCTTAGTATAAATAGATTTTTATTTATTTTTTATGAGAGTTCTAGATAGACTGACATAGAATCTTACTTTTAGCCGTCATTAGAGTAATTCTTAGATCTAAATTATAATTTTGAAGATTTAAATTTTATCAATTCAAGTTTTCTTCTCCAATTTGCAATCTCATTGATAAGGATGTTCAATTACTTACTTTATCCTCTTCTTCTTTCTATGAATAACAAAATCCAGATCTAGAATTGTGAACTCAATGGGTTGTAAATCCTAATGATCCCAATTAGGTAAAATTGATTGTGGGCTTAAGAACATTTGAATGATTTTTTCTTTATAGAGTGTAATTGATGATGAGAGTCATTCAACCCTGCCCAATTACTTTTATGATGCTTGAAAGAGCAAATTTAGGTTGGGTTAGAATCAATCAACAATAACTCAAGACTCTAACCCTTGTTTAATGGGTTCTTCTAGACATAGGTTAAATTTCAATTCACAACAAGCAATTGGGTAGAAGGGAGTTCTTTTCAATTTGATAAAATTAAAGTAGATTGACATTATTGGTACTATTGAAAGATACCCATTGATTGTCTAAATAATTGTTTGCATGTTCATCTATAGTCTACTCTCAATTAGCCCATATTTGGTGATTTAGGGGGATCGATCCAAAATTGGGGTCACATCCCTACTCATCAATTAAATTAACTTTAAAGCAATTTACATTCATCTTTTATAAATAAATTTTGCCTAACCCTAATCTTAATAGTCTCTAAACTTGAAAATCTAAATTGGCAAGTGTTAGATAGTTAGGGTCTAACGTATTCCTTGTGAATTCGACCCCGACTCTCAATTGGGTACTAAATTTTCTTTGACCGTTTACACTTCCAAATATTGGAGTGAATTTGAGCGGCTATCACTTGGGAAATTGATTTCTTGGACTCACACTCCAAAAATCAAGGTATAATGTCAGTGGGTTATATTATAATTGAATATTTGTGCGTAAGTAAAATGGAAAAAAAAGTGTAAGATATATAGTAAGGCTTGTTCCTTGTGCTATAAAGATTTTCATCTGCAAAAATCCTGACATAATTGCATGGAGATGTATTCTCCTGTGATGGATACAACGAGGTTTCTTTCAGTCTGGAAATACATAAAAAAAAATTGAATATGTATAATAAAATTATTTTTATGTCTAGCTAGAAAATGAGGTTTGTACGTAAATTCTTGAAGGAGTAAATTATTCTGAAGCGGATGAAGATTCTTGAAAATTTATTAAATAAAGCTACAACAAATTCTTATATGGATTAAAGCAATTTCATTGAATACCCCAATGGTTGTGATATTGCTAGACATAAATAAAGNCTCATGAAAATGGTAAATATATTATAACATGATCGGTCATATACTACCAAGAAACTATTGATATAAGTTTGTTTATCCTAATAAATATTATCAAGATTTTGTTGGTTATGTAAATACGGGACATTAATTATTTTTATCATTATGTGAAGTTTATTCTTCAAGAAAATTGCTTAAATGCATGTGAGGATACTATTATATTATGACATCTTACTTTACAAACAATTATTGATACTTATTCAAGTCCTGCCAAGATAATAGTAACTTATAAAGCAAGTCAGGATGTTTCTGACAGAGAACACTAACTCAACATATTTTGCAATCGTATGATCTTATTTGAAGATGAAGATTCCAATAATTTTGTATTAGACTTGCATAGCTCAATTGAAATAAGAATATATCAAAGAAGACGGAAGAAAATATCTTTCATCAAAGTTCTTTTTCTGATACTATCTTCGATAGAAAGGAAAAACATATATCCAAAATTAGCTAGATTGATAACTTGATGTATTTGTTCACTAAAATATTACCAATCTCGACATTTGAGAAGTTGGTTACAATATTGGAATGTGTCATCTCTGAGAATTATGTGATTTCTTATTTAGGGGGAGGATAACACATATTGTACTCTTTTTTTCTTGCTTGAGGTTTTGTCCCACTGGATTTTTCTGGCAATGTTTTTAATCAGGCACCTAGCAATGTGTATTACCAGATATATGTACTATTTTTCCTCCACTTGAAATAATTTTTTTCACAGGATTTTTTCTAATAAATTGTAACGAGACACGTCATCTATGGTCATTCAAGGGGGAATGTTATGAAATCAATTGTGTGGATGTCCACTACTCAAAAATATATTTCCCGCTAATCTTTTCCATGATGTAGTTAATCCCCCACCAGTACTCCTCACTATTTGATATTAACTCACATACCTCCATAACCTTTCTCATTATCTTTCTCCATAATTTTCATGATTAATGTCGTATTATGTCAACCTTCTGTATGCCTTTATGAACACTATAAATAAAAATATAAGCACTCGTATTGATGTACACTTGAAGACACTTTAATACATGGAAGAGAACAAAAAAAACTATCTGTCTCTTATCTCTACATTTTTTATCTACTTTTTTATTTTAATATTATTATTTTTTTAGCTTAATTTTACAACAATCATATATTTATTAATTGATATAAATATTTGAATCAGATTTTTTTTTTTTTAGTTATCCTTCCCTCATACTTCAATTATATATGGTGTTGCACATGGACCTGCCTCAGCTTCAGTATCAGATACCTCGGCTTGATGCTCAGATATTCAATGTCTCGGTTTCCCTTGATTCACGTTATTTGATGTTCTCAGTAAAATGTTGATAAAACCCTATGTTGTATTATTTTTCAATATTTAGTTGCGTTTTGGAATTATTACATTATTCTTGCGTGGTCTGTGTGGAACCAAAAGCAATCGAGGTGGGCATATTCACAGATTCCCCTCGGCATAAACCAGCTCCTTTTTCTTTGACGGCAACAACAATATACCTAATATAATTTTACAAAATAAAATATAAAAAATGTGAAATATAGGTAGATTTTACCTCCGTGGAAGGCAGAGGATTATTTTCATCTTGGATAATTATTACAAGGGGTCAAGTAAGATATTTGGTAAATTTATATTTCTAATTTAAAATAGTATAAATTTAATTTGAATTTATTATAATCTCGAACAATAATTCGAAATAATTTAGTCCGCTAACTTGATGATTATAAAATTAGTACCCTTATCTTATGGTTATTTAATTTTTTCTTCTCTAATTTCTAAATATAAAAGTTAAAAATTAATCCTCCGTTTCATTTTACTTGTCTATTTTAGCAAATTAAAAAAGATTATTATTTTTTAATATTATCTTTGCCATTAAGTGCTATATAATTAAAAGTAGTAGAACCTTAAATTTCAAAGAAGTATAATTAATAAGGTTAAATATAATTAATAAGGTTAAATATTTAATAAAATAAATCGTTAATAATATTATTTTAAAGAGTGTATCAAATCAATATGAGTTAAGCAATGAGAAATGGAGAGAGAAAAGTATATTTAGATATTATGAAATCTTAATTATATTGAATCAAATAAATAAGAAACGAGTGAGAGACTGCTTTAGTAGCCGAGTCCTTCAACTTTGTACCATAAGTTAGGAGTTCAAGTCGCTAATGAAGATTAAATAATTGGACAATAATAATAAATTGTCAAATTGTTTGATCATTTTATCGAAAAAATATAAGTTATTAAAGAAGTTATATTTTTATTTTTATAATAACTATAGTGTCAAGGTTTAGCTTTGGATCCCACTGCTCGTCGTATTTAGTTTGATATTGTTATCGCACATAAGCTGTCGTTGTAAGTGATATTAAATCTTGAATTCAAATCTTCATATTTTGATATTATATTAAATTATGTGATAAAGTAGTGTATAAAAAGATGCAAATAAGCGTGAAACTATCGATTATATTCTCTAACTCTGTTTGTTATCGGTTGTTATTGTTCAATTATTAGTTAAAGTAAGTCAATGTGTATTATTTTGAAAGTTAAACAATTTTTAAATTTTAAATTATTAATAATATTAATTTAAAATATTTTATATATAAATTTTATTTAATATTAAAGAATTTATAACCATATTCATAAATAAAATTATGCGTTTTATTTTGATACTTAAATCATTTTAACATAAATTAAATTAACCAAATTTGCCCGACGTAGAGGCAATCAAGAAAGTTGCATAAGTGAATATATAACCTACGGAAAAAAGTGAACTAGTCAAAATTTGTATTCATTTTTCTAATATTATGCATGGATCCAAGTATCATGGCGAATTCTTCGGGAAAAATAGGCCCCTCCATGGGGGAATTGGGCGGATTAACAAGCGCACCGGCAAATAAGAGAATAGCGCATAAAGTAACAAATAAAGGGGCTTTAGCCGTCTTTGGGTTCATTACTGTTGTTTTTGTCTAACTCCAATATGCCGCTTATCCTAGTGAATTTTACCGACCTACAAAGAACAAGTTACCTACTCTTAATGGACAAGAGTGAGCCCTTTATTACGAAATAGATAATATATGCCTATTAAAACATAAACTAAAATATGGGTAGTATATTAACACCAATAACATATACGTATTCATATTTGACAATATGACTACTGGAGTGTTACTAGAATCGATGACATCTTATAAGCTGTAAAATGCTAACCTAAGGCACATGTGTTATGACAAATCTATTTGGTTAAGTGATAATTAAAATGATATGATAATTGGCAAAAAAATTAAAATTAAATGATAAATATTTTATAAAAATATATATTATATATTTATAAATTTAATAAATACAGTTAAACTTTATTATAGTAGTAATATTTATCGAAAATTTGTGGTTGTTATAGTGAGTTGTTTTATATATGTACATTAATATTTTCATTTAAATCTCATTTAGTTTTATAAGTAAAAAATACAAAATAACAGTTTAATAATTTTGTGTACAAAGAGAAAAGTAAAGATTATATTTGTTAGAGACTATCCCCATCACCAGCAATCAAATGAAGGTGAGTTGTTTTATATATGTACATTAATATTTTTCATTTAAATCTCATTTAGTTTTTATAAGTAAAAAAATGCAAAATAACAGTTTAATAATTTTGTGTACAAAGAAAATAAAATATATTTGTTAATCAATTTAATTAAAAAAAGTATGAATGTGAAAAAGACAAACACCAGTAATTTTTTCTCGTGAAACTATGATCATAAATGACGAGCACCATCTAAATACAATTTTTTTCGTTTTAGTTATTTATATTTAAATTTACTATATGCATGAAATTAATGATAATTATCATGAATAATTTATACTAGATATATTTTTATTATTTC
>JACEIK010004916.1:27912-50884 GCA_018107945.1 Datura stramonium
TCGCACCACTTGAAAATAACAAAGAAATGAACATTTTGGGGGAGACTTTATGTTAACAAAAGGGTATGAATTCTAATTCGCCTGATTAAGATAGCAAAATGACCAAAAGTTGTCGAATATAATTAGAAGGACTATAGGTGTGGTGTATAGAAATTTTCCTATCACAGTCCTTCAGAAAGTTACCTCAGCAGATTTAGTAGAGCTAGACAAGATCGATTTTGATGTTATCTTTGGCATGGATTAGGTACATGAATTTTATGCCACAGTAAATTATAGAACCCGTGTGGTAGAGTTCCAATATTCGGGTGAGCCAGTCCTAGAGTGGAAAGGTAGTTCAATTGTGCCTGTAGGTTGCTTCATTTCCTATCTCATGGCCAAAAAGATGATTTGTAAGGGTTGTGTGTACCATCTAGTTAGGGATAAGGATTTTACATCCAAAACCATCATTATCCAGTCAATTCCTGAAGTATGTGAATATCCTAAAGTGGTTCCAGATGATTTACCGGAATTCTTCCTGAGTAGGAGATCGATTTTGGTGTTGACCTTTTTCCCGATACCCAGCATATATTTATTCCTCCTTACAGAATAGCTCCAGCTGAGCTAAAGTAGTTGAAGGAGAAGTTGAAGGATCTCTTAGATAAGGGTTTCATCAGATCAAGAAAATCCCCAAGGGTGCACCAGTTCTCTTTATTCAGAAGAAGGACGGTTCCCTTTGTATGTGCATTGACTACCAACAATTGAACAAGGTTACCATCAAGAATAGGTATCCCCTCCCTAGGATTGATGATTTGTTTGACCAGCTTCATGGTGATAAGTGTTTCTCAAAAATAGACATCAAATATGGATACCATCAGCTCAGGGTTCGGGAGAGTGACATTCCGAAGACAACCTTCAGGACTCTGTATGGTCTCTATGAGTTTGTGGTTATGTCATTTGGACTAACAAATGCTCCTGCAGCTTATATGGAGTTGATGAACAGGGTGTTCAAACCATATTTGGATATGTTCATTATTGTGTTCACATATGATATTCTCATATACTATTGGAGCAAGGAGGAGCATGCCACTCATTTGTGGATGGTGCTACATACTCTTAAGGATCGCCAATTGTATGCTAAGTTCAGCAAGTGCGAGTTTTGGCTAGACTAAGTAGCATTTTTTGTCCATGTGGTGTCAAGTGAGGATGTACAGGTGGACTTTCAAAAGATAAAAGTGGTGAAGAATTGTCCTAGACCAGTTAGTCCTTCGGATATTAGGAGTTTCTTGAGTTTAGTTGGTTACTACCGGAGGTTTGTTGAAGGATTTTCATCCATTGCAGCACCATTGACTAAGTTGACCTAGAAGCAAGTGAACTTTCAATGGTCAGAGGCCTGTGTGAAGAACTTCCACGGGTTGAAGTCTCAACTCACCATAACACCAGTGTTGATCCTGCCTGAGGGTACCTATGGGTTTGTGGTATATTGTGATGCTTCGAGGATCGGTCTTGGTTGTGTACTAATGCAACACGGTAAAGTTATAGCATATGATCTAGCTAGTTAAAGGTCCATGAAATGAACTATCTGACCACGACCTCGAGTTGGCAGTGGTAATATTTGCCTTGAAGATTTGGAGACACTATCTGTACGGGGTCCATGTGCTTGTGTTTACGGACTACAAAAGCCCACAATATGTGTTTACCCAAAAGGATCTGAATCTACCTTAGAGAAGGTGTTGGAGCTTTTGAAAGATTTTGATATAAGCATCCATTATCATCTGGGCAAAGGAAATGTGGTGGCAGACACTCTTAGCAGGCTTTCTATGGGGAGTATGACTCGTGTAGATAAGGAGAGGAAAGAGTTAGTGAAGGCTGTGCATCGGCTTGCATGACTAGGAGTTCATCTTGTTGACTCAAAGGATGGTGATGTGATTATTCGGAATGGGTCAGAATCTTCCTTGATGACTGAGTTCAAAGCTATACAGGACGAGAATCTTATTTTGGTAAAGTTTAAGTAAGCCGTTAAGAATCAGATGGTGAAGGTCTTCTCCCAAGGGGGAGATGGTGTGCTAAGATATCAGGGTCATTTATGTGTACCGGGTATTGATGACTTGAGGGAGAAGATGTTGCATAAGGCTCATGGTTCCAGATATTCTATATATCCAGGTGCCATCAAGATGTACCATGACCTACAGGAAGTCTATTGGTGGAATGCATGAAGAAGGATATAGCAGAGTTTGTGGCTAAGTGTCCGAATTGTCAACAGTTGAAGGTTGAGCATAAAAGACTAGGAGGTGTGCTTCAAGACATTAGAATTCCTACTTATAAGTGGGAGAAAATCAATATGGACTTCATTATGGGGTTGCCTCGTACTCACCGACAGTATGACTCTATTTGTGTGGTTGTAGACAGGTTGACTAAAGCAGCTCATTTTCTACCGATCAAAGCTACTGACTCGGCAGAGGATTATGCTAAGTTATACATTCAGGAGTTAGTTCGGTTGCATGGAGTGCCCGATCCATTATATCAGATAGAGGTACTCAGTTTGCCTCCTAGTTTTGGAGATCGCTTCAGAAGGGACTTAGTACTCAAGTCAAGTTCAGCACAACATTTCACCTGCAAACAGATGGTCAGGCCAAGAGAACCATTCAGACTCTTGAATATATTTTTAGGGCATGTGTGATTTACTTTAAAGGTAGTTGGGGTCATCATTTAACTCTTATTTAGTTTGCATATAACAACAGTCATCACTCCAGCATGCAGATGGCTCCATTGGAAGCTCTCTATAGGCGGAGATTTAGATCGCCTATTGGTTGGTTTGAAGTTAGTGAATCTATGTTGATGGGACCAAATTCAGTCCATAAGGTTATAGAGAAGGTTCAAATTATAAGGGAAAGGTAGAAAATAACTCAGAGTCGTCAAAAGTCCTATGCGAATGTGAGAAGGAGAGAGCTTGAGTTTGAAGTTGATGATTGTGTGTTTCTGAAGGTATCTCCCATGAAGGGAGTAATGAGATTCAGAAAGAAAGGGAAACATAGTCCCCATTATGTTGGTCTATATAGCATATGAGTTGGAGTAGCCCTAAGAATTGGCTTTAGTGCATTCGGTGTTTCATGTGTCACTTTTAAAGAAGTATATGGGTGATCCATCTTTTGTTGTCCCAGTGGAGAGCGTAGGTGTGAAGGATAGCCTCATCTATAAAGAGGTCCCAGTGGAAATACTTGATCGTCATGTTCGGAAGATAAAGAATAAGGAGGTAGCTTAGGTAAAGTTTTTGTGGAGAAATCATCATGATGAGGGAGCTACGTAGAAAGCCGAAGAAGATGTGATGGATAAATACCCCCATCTATTCACTCCTGGCTCGGCTCTAGCTTGAGGTACCAGTTCCCTCCATAGTACTCCATTCAGTTTCATGTTCAATTTATGTGTTCCAATTTCTTTTATGTCGATGCATGTATTTGTGATTCATGAATTCAATTCAGTCATCTATTCTAGTCCAGAGTCAGTTAACCTATTAATTTTTATCTTTAGATGTTCAGTATTTGAGTTGTTACTCCTTTTCCCTAGCTTTCAGTATGTTCATTGATATTCAAGGGCGAATGTTCCCAAGGGGAGATAGTATAATACCCCGGAAGTGCCTAACACTAGACTCCAGAATTGGAAATGAAAAGTAGTAGAAATATGAAATTTTTCCTCAAGACGATTTAGGGTACGAGTCGTAGGAAGGACTCACGAACCATAGGAACCACCCGTAGTTAGATGTTATGAGGGAAGGAGTTGGAACAATGCGCCTTGTAATGATCAGTTAGAAGAAGGTACAATTCATAGGTTGGAGTCGTGGGTTGGTTCTAGAATAGTAAGGAATGGGTAGTACGAGTCATGCTATGACTCCTTGTGAGGAACAACGGGTCGTTGTAAGTGCCCATGGGAAGATCAGGGAAAATTCCCTAGTCAAGTAACAGATGAAACCCACGACCCATAGGAGGAAGGTACGAGTCACGGTGTGACTCGTGGGAAGGTCAGATGCAGTTTCATCAGAGGTAGTAACAAGAGGATACAACGGATCATTTATTGATGTAACGAATCATTCTATTGAGTCATGGTATCAGGACCTGAGAACTAAAGAATGAGGGAAGGGATGTAACGAACAGTCACCATGAGTCATGGTAGCATGGTATGACTTGTGGTATCACTCATTGTAACTGGCAGTTCAGAAATTCCAGGCTTTTCATTAAGGGTATATTCTTAAATCCTAATCCCTAAGATCCTAAAATAAGTTGTTTTAGGCTCAGTTAGTAGGGTTTTAAGGAAGTTAAACCTATTGTAAACATTCCTACTCCATGCACGCAACTTATAGCCTTTCCTAATAGATCAAGCTTGATGAATTTCCCCAATTTCTTGCCAATTTCATTTGGGCTTTCAAGAGGAACTATAAATCCGATTTACCCAGGTATGTAGGGTTATGAATGGGTATATCCATCCACTCCCATGCCTAATCCCTCTTCAATTTCATGTGATTTCTAAGTTGATGAATCAATGGAGTTTTAACCCAACTTGTCAATTCTCTAAGTATCTATCATGGGTATGCTCTATGCATGCTTCTAACGTTTAGTTACGATTCATGGGCATGTTTTATAATGTTTTCAATTACAAATATGATTTCAAAGTTTTACAAATAAGATACCTATCCATGAAAGTTAATGAAAAAATGAGATTATGATCTATGCTTCTAGTTGTGATGAGATGTTCATGATGACAGTATGATTTTTAATTACCCATGCCTCTGTTGATATTTGACTAATCAAAGTCTATTTCAAGCATGTTTAAATATTGGGCAAGTCCATATGGTCAGGTATTTTTCAGGATTTATCTAAATCTCATGTTATTGGCTTACCACATGCTTTGGGAGTATAGACTCCCACTTTTATTCAGTTTGTGGTATGGTTTGAGCCAAGGATCCTCTTGTTATGTATTCAGATTTTGTATATCATGATATGATTTAGCTTCGCCACTAGATGATGGTTCAGCTTCATTGAAAAATGATAAATAGCATATGCATGTTTTTGGGAGTAGTGTCTAGCACTGAGTAGGCTAAGGGACAGTCAACCTTATGCCCCAGAACTACGTGCCAATGTAGGTATATTAAGAATATTTGGGACCTCCCTTGTGAGCTTCCCCTACCCCCCAAAGGGTCCTCAAGCTTGATATCGATATCATGGTAGCGTCCTTAGCACTGACAAGGCTTTGGACGGCTCTACCCACTTGAGTGTAGTAACCGGGACCACATAAGCTTTATCGTGGTAATGTCGGCTACATGACGAGTCTCCCATCGTTCCTCATGATTTTAGTTATGTATATTCATCCGTCATGATATTATGTTTTCAGCAGGTTTGACCCAATGGTTTGTTTTACTTATGAATACTCAGTTTCAACTTTGGGTCATTAGAATTAATTATAATATTTAGTTATGTTTAAATCATGTTTTTAGATAATACCATGCAAGCCCTACTCTCAGAATCTTATGATGAATTGTTTTATGATATGCCTAATTTCTAATTTTACTTACTTAGCAGTTTTACGTACCTTGCATACTGGGTACATTCCACATACTGATGGCATACTCTAGGTTGTATCATTTCATGATATAGGCTCCAACTTTCAGGTTCAGTCCCGCCATTAGCCATATCTTCAGAGTTGTACTCCTCAACTAGAGTTGGTGAGTTCTCATCCTTCGAGGATCCTTCTATCAGTTTATGTTTAGTATTTTCAGTTTCAGTCTTAGTGAGTTAGTTGGGGTCTTGTCCCATCAACTCATCAGTATGTAGAGGCTTATCATACATAGTATGTCTTAGTTATAAAATTCTGTTATATATTCAGATATTCGATGTTATCATCTTTTCAGACGTCTGTTAGGATATATATATATATGTGTGTGTGTGTGTGAGGCTTCCGCACTATTACTATGATGAGTTTATATGTCATTTTCATGCCATGGATCAACTTGGAGCCTCTCGGGGTTCCTTGTCCTGTGTCTCAATCCGGGCCTAAGTTCGAGTCGTGACAACATCAAGATGGAAAACTCGCAACATACCCGTGACCACGTCTAGTGAGCTCTCCTACTCCTTGAGGGATGATAGTGCATATAAATGATTCTAGCGCTGTCCTCCACCTGCGCTAGATGATGCACCCTGGTGGGATCGGGGAGATTCTAGAGCTGCTGAAGAAGTGGCTAGGGAATGACATCTACCGTCACGCTGTCTAGCTGAAGGACGATCTCTGAGTCTATGTGCGGGCTTCCCACACCAAAAGAAATCATCTGAACCAACTAAGCACTCTCCAGGGTGGTTCCTACCACATTTCTTTCAAGCTGGGAATGTGCATCCTATAAATATGCTCCCCTAAATCTTAGAGCCTAACGCTCTACCTCTCTAATCACCTCTAGGCTTGGATGGGACACTAACTGACAATAGGGATGGGGCTAATGACCTCTGCTGGGACTGTGAGTGATGTCCACCTCCTAAACTCTGTTAAGAGTACACAAAGTTCCCTATCCTAGCCCTCTTGTTCTCTCTTTCCTTCTCCTTTAAGTTCTCCTCCTCAATCTGCTGGGCATGAATCATGAGTCGAGAGATATCTATGTCACTGATCAGCATAGCAGTCCTGAACTTCTTGACCACCAAATCTAAGACCCCTGACACAAACTTGCTCGTACGAGCCCTTGGCTCGGCAACCATCTCTGCAGCATACTTGGACTGCTGGTTGAAATTAAAGGCATACTCTTAAACCGTCATATCGTTATGCTTCAAGCTGATGAACTCTACTGCCTTTGCTCCTACAAATCACAAGGACAACACCTATCTAATAAACCTATCACGAACTCATCCCAGTCAACAAGACTAGCTCCAGCCCTATGGCCTTTCTTCCACTACCTGAACCATATGTGAGCTAGCCCTTTTAGGTGATAGGAGGCCAAATCTGCACTATGTACTCTTGAAACCCCATAATTTGAGTAATCTTTTGGATCTCATGTATGAACTCTAGCCACTACAGCACTCCCATTGCGGTTCGCAGGTGAAACTGCCTATTGGTTGACTTGGGCTATCATAGCTTGTGACAATATCTGAAAAGGAGCCCTAAATTCAGAATGAGTCACTTCCTCATTTAAAGGATCTGCTGGAGTTGGTAGGGCTGGCTAATGACCATCTCCATTTCCATTTCTTCTTTCATGGCTCTTCAGGGAGACGTTTTCTGCAAACCCATATAGCATGAGTTATAGGAATAGGGAGAGTTGGACTTTATCACATAACATAGATCATGAAAGAAGAGAAATTTCCTAAAATGTCTCGTAGCCTCTTCCTCATAAGTGTGGCACGCTTCACACTCAAGTAAAAGACTCTACTTATCACATCTTTCAAACACCTTAGGACATACCTAAACCTGGCTCTGATACCAAGTTTGTCACGACTTGAGCATAAATGTCGGATCGTAACACGGGACCTTGAGTCATGAATGGCTCAAACCTAACCCATGGAACATGCATAACATAATCATAAGCATATAACTAAGCAAAACGAAAATAATATAAGGCATAAGCTAAAGTTAGGTCTATGATATCATAAAACGTCAAAACTGATATGATAAGTCAAACAGCTAAATACTATACATCAAGTTTGAAAGCCTCTAATCATAAGATGATCGAAGGAACAAAACCCCCAACTAGCTCTACAAAGTCTGAAAACTCATATGACATAAAAAAAGAGACATGAATCAAACTGATGTCCTCGGATGATAAGGACTCACTATAATTGTGCTGAAATTGAAGCAAGATCAAATCTAGTGTTGGGGCTGAGACTGATCACTTCATCCTATATCATGAGGCGATATAGCATAAAAGTATGTTATTCGTACATTGAATGTATTGAGTATGTAGGATAAGTAAAAAATGAGAGTAAGGATAACATGCTGAAAATCATGACTGTGAGAGTCATAAAACATGAGTTATTCATCATAAGATGAAGTATAATTACCCAAGTTTTTGAAGGAAAAGTCATAAGGCCTAACATGTTTGAAATCATAAGTAAAGCTCATAAATTGATCAATGGGTCAAATGTAATATAAAACATGATATAGAAATTCTTGAACCTGAACAAATTAAAGCATGAGGAACAATCGGAGATTCTCATAACTAATATACTCCAGGTGAATATCATGGAGGTCAACTTGTCTAGCTGAAGGACAATTCTGATTCTATGTGCGGGCTTCCCACACCAAAAGAAATCATCTAAACCAACTAAGCATTCTCCAGGGTGGTTCCTACCACATTTCTTTCAAGCTGGGAATGTGCATCCTATAAATATGCTCCCCTAAATTTTAGTGCCTGACACTCTACCTCTCTAATTACCTCTAGGCTTGGATGGGACACTAACTGAAAATAGGGATGGGGCTAATGACCTCTGTTGGGACTGTGAGTGATCTCCACCTCCTAAACTCTATTAAGAGTACACAAAGTTCCCTTTCCTAGCCCTCTTGTTCTCCCTTTCCTTCTCCTTTAAGTTCTCCTCCTCAATCTGCTGGGCATGAATCATGAGTCGAGAGATATCCATGTCACTAATCAGCATAGCAGTCCTGCACTCCTTGACCACCAAATCTAAGACCCCTACACAAACTTGCTCGTACGAGCCCTTGGCTCTGCAACCATCTCTGCAGCATACTTGGACCGCTGGTTGAAATTCAAGGCATACTCTTAAATAGTCATATCGTTCTTCTTCAAGCTGATGAACTCTACTGCCTTTTCTCCCACAACTCCCAAGGAAAAAACCTATCTAAGAAAGCTATCACGAACTCATCCCAGTCAACAAGAATAGCTCCAGCCCTATGGCCTTTCTTCCACTACCTGAACCATATGTGAGCTAGCCCTTTTAGGTGTTAGGAGGCCAAATCTGCACTATGTACTCTTGAAACCCCATAATTTGAGTAATCTTTTGGATCTCATATATGAACTCTAGCCACTGCAGCACTCCCATTGCGGTTCACAAGTGAAACCGCCTATTGGTTGACTTGGGCTGTCATAGCTTGTGACAATATCTGAAAAGGAGCCCTAAATTCAAAATGAGTCACTTCCTCATTTAAAGGATCTGCTGGAGTTTGTAGGGCTGGCTAATGACCATCTCCATTGCCATTTCTTCTTCCATGGCTCTTCAGGGAGACATTTTCTGCAAACCCATATTGCATGAGTTATAGGAATAGGGAGAGTTGGACTTTATCACATAACATAGATCATGAAAGAAGAGAAATTTCCTAAAATGTCTCATAGCCTCTTCCTCATAAGTGTGGCACGCTTCACACTCAAGTAAAAGACTCTACTTATCACGTCTTTTAAACACCTTAGGACATACCTAAACCTGGCTCTGATAGCAAGTTTGTCATGACTTGAGCATAGATGTCGGATCGTAACACGGGACCTTGAGTCATGAATGGCTCAAACCTAACCCATGGAACATGCACAACATAATCATAAGCATATAACTAAGCAAAACGAACATAATATAAGGCATAGGCTGAAGTTAGGTCTATGATATCATAAAACGTCAAAACTGATATGATAAGTCAAACAACTAAATACTATACATCAAGTTTGAAAGCCTCCAATCATAAGATGATTGAAGGAACAAAACCCCCAACTAGCTCTATTAAGTCTAAAAACTCATATGACATAAAAAAAAAGAGACATGAATCAAACTGATGTCCTCGGATGATAAGGACTCACTATAATTGTGCTGAAACTAAAGCAAGATCAAATCTAGTGTTGGGGCTGAGACTGATCACTTCATCCTATATCATGAGGCAATATAGCATAAAAGTATGTTATTCGTACATTGAATGTATTGAGTATGTAGGATAAGTAAAACACGAGAGTAAGCATAACATGCTGAAAATCATGACTGTGAGAGTCATAAAACATAAGTTATTCATCATAAGCTGAAGTATAATTACCCATGTTTTTGAAGGAAAAGTCATAAGGCCTAACATGTTTGAAATCATAAGTAAAGCTCATAAATCTATCAATGGGTCAAATGTAATATAAAACATGATATAGCAATTCTTGAACCTGAACAAATTAAAACATGAGGAACAATGGGAGATTATCATAACTGATATACTCCAGGTGAAAATCATGGAGCTCAACTTGTAAACTTGGTCAGGAGGGTTTCCATACCTTGCCAAGGGTCAGAACCATGAAGACGTTATATCCCTCATGAGCCCAGTAGCGTAAAGAAGGAACTCTAAACTGGCGAGAACTCCTAAGGCTAGGGGCATGAGAGACACTTTCAACTGGCGAGGACCCCTTATCCTAAGGTGGCATGTAGTTCTATGTCATGACCCGAGTATACACCCTGGACGAGACATGGTACCTGGTGTCACAAGTGACCCCAAGCTAACTCATGCTCTATCATTACACTGGTGTTGAGTAAACATAAGTGAAAGCTTTATAAAAATGTAATAATTCAAGAAAAAAATAGTTTGAAAAGAGTCAAATATATCTAAAAACAATATCGAATAACTATGTTTGAGAGTCAACTACTAACTGATGAGTTTCTGGGACAAGCCCCCAACTAACTCAAAAGTCTAACTGAATAAGGAAATAACTGAAAAAACCATCATCCTCGGAAGATGAGGATTCACCAAGTAATGGTGCTACTGATATCATCGAAGGTAAGTACAAATTATGCTGTGACTGAGAACCTGTGCCTATATCATAAAAAGATATAACGTACTGAATAACATGAAATGACAAACTAAATAGTGTAAATTGAAAAAACTAAACTATAATTGATATGGTCAATAATGACTCTGGATAATGGTCATAAACATGTCCTAGGACTAAGACACTGAACTGAGATAAACTGATCTGAACTAAACTGAGATTGTACTGACAAATGGAAGAGTCTATAACTGACATATAACCATGTAAGCTAAACATTGACTTCGATGTAAATGCCCGTTCTATAGGACCCAATATACCTTGCCAGGGTATAAAGGAATGAACTGTGAGATTACTTTCTAGGCCTATTTAGGCTAATAACCTACGATGGCGACGTAGTTCTAGAAACTTGGATGCACTGGAACCCCGGTCCTCTCGGTGCTAAGTATTACTCCCACTGAAAAGTCCTAATATGACCACTAAGCTAATATCTCAAAGCTGGGGTCCAAGAATAGATCAGGAGTACTCATTTTGAAGTACCCTGAGAGACTTATCAGACCAGATAACTAGAACTAGTGTTCTAAGATTGGCTAGAGCTACTTATTTGGAAGCGTCGTAACCGTCTTAAAACAAACTAAAACTGGTACCGGTGGTTCTAAGGCTGGTCAGAGCTACTTATTCGAAAATGTTGTAACTATCTAAAGAACAAACTAATAACTGATAACTGATAACTGGGAGACATTACTGACACCTCGAGAAACTAACTATAGTCAAAGTGATCAACTGACCTTACTGAAACATACTGAGGACACTAAAATTCTGACCACGACAGAACTAGCATGCAACTGACTGAGAATCCATATGATAGTAATAAAATGGTAACTGCAACACTAATAGAGTAAAGCAACATTAATATCTAATCAACTATGCAAGACCCAAATTACTACGTTTATAGAGTTAGGGATAAAACAATTTTATAGGAAGCAAGTAGCAACATGATCACTAAGTGGTGGAAACATAGCATGAATACATAGGGACAACAACCCAGAAGAATTAATCAGGATCTGGCTACGAATTTTACCCTAACTCAGAACTTCAGGGCTAGAACTGATAACAAATTATGGCGGGGTTTTGGGACACAAGGAAAGAACAATTCCCTTGTTGATTTCATACATGCCTAGAGTAAAATTTCCTAGAAGAAATCCTTGAGAATCTAAGAAGAAGATTGAATGCCCTAGATTTTCCCTGAGGAGTCTGTGTAAAACTTCCTTGCTTTGGAGATCGAGAGATGAGTGAAAATTAGAGGGATTTCATCGACTATCTTTAATTCTCTCCGAAAAGTGCCCAAAACAACGTAGTTTAGGCCTAGGAGTTTAGGAAATTATGAAAAAGACCTTAAAAATTTAATAGAGGAATCACACTGACAGTCCCAACAAGGGACAACGACTCGTTACATGCTCCGTTGCCAACACTAGAAACATTACTCTACCAGTTTCCACGAGGGACACCACGACGCGTGGTGACCCAGTTAATGGGAACACTGCCAAACTTCAACATCCAATCCATACCCCTGACCATGGCCAACTCCAGGAGTCATGGAATCACTTCACGACTCGTGGCTGCCTGTCATGGCATCTCTGGGAAGTCAACATTGAACCCTTGACCATGACTCACTTGAAGGGTCGTGGCCCTGACCATGACTCATTTCCTCTCTCGTGGTCACCCCCTGACCAGAGTTCTTGCCAATCCTCCCCTGACTTCACGAGTCACTCTACGATTCATGGAGTACATCACGGGTCATTTGACAACTCGTCCTTTGACCTAGCACAGAATTTCATATTTTCTTCGTTTGGACACTATGGTCTGATCTTAGGGGCGCTCGGGGTATTAGCATTCAACCTCGAATGTGCATCAACATAATGAAAATCTAGGGAAAACAACTGTCATATCCACTACAGAACATCCAATCTGAAAGCTAACGGAGTAACTGACTTCGAACTGAATTACATGACTAAACTGAACTCGTGAATCACATATATAAATACTAACACCTAAGAAACTGGGGCACATGAACTAAATATGAAACTGAATAAGTACTAAGGGGGGATTTAGTACCTGATAGTGAACCTGAATTGGAAGGGAATAAATGAAGGAACTTAGTCATCATGTATACTTCTGCCTCCCACGTGGCTCCCTCAACTAGTTCATTCCTCCACAAGACCGTTACTGAAGCAACCTCCGTGTTTCTCAACTTACAAACCTGACAGTCTAGGATTTGAACTGGGACCTCTTCATAAGAGAGACTATCCCTCACTCCCACATTGTCTAGAGGCATAACTGAGGTCGGATCACCGATACACTTCTTCAATAGTGACACATGGAAGACTGGGTGCATAGATGCTAACTTCAAAGGTGATTCTAACACATAGGCCACATTGCTAATTCGCCATAGAATCCTGTAGGGTCCTACATACCTCAGACTGAGTTTCCCTTCTTTCCAAACCTCATCACCCCTTTCGTGGGTGAAATTTTCAGATAAACCCAATCATCCACAATAAATCCTAATTCTCTCATCCTCACATTCATATATGATTTTTGTCGACTCTGAGCTATTTCCAACCTTTTTTGGATAAGTTGCACTTTCTGCATAGCTTTATGAACTGTGTCAGGTCCTATCAAAATGGCTTTACCAACTTCAAATGACCCTATAGGAGACCTACACCACTGACCATAAAATGCCTTAAACGAAGCAATCTGAATGCTGGAGTGGTAGCTGTTGTTGTATGCAAACTCGATGAAGGGTAGGTGATCATTCCAACTGCCCTTGAAGTCGATCACACAAGCTCTCAACATATCGTCTAAGGTTTAGATAGTCTGCTCAGCTTGTCCATCTATTTGAGGGTTAAATGTTGTGCTGAGTTTGATCTGAGTACTAAGTCCTTTTTTAAATGACTTCCACAAATTCAAGGTGAACAAGATACCTCTATCTGAAATAATGGATAAAGGAACTCCATGCAGTCTAACCGTCTCTCAGATGTACCGTTTAGCATAATCCTAAGCTGAGTCTGTAGTTTTAACTGGAAGGAAATGTGCTGACTTGGTCATCCAGTCTACTATTACCCAAATTGAATCATGTTGTCGATGTGTACTAGGTAGACCTATAATGAAGTTCATATTTACTTCTTCCCACTTCCAAGTGGGTATGCTGATATCTTGAGTCATACCCCCAAGTCTTTGGTGTTCAACTTTAACCTGTTGGCAGTTCAAGCACTTACCCACAAATTCTGCAATGTCTCTTTTCATGTCGTTTCACCAGTAGATTTCCCCTAGGTCACGGTACATCTTAGTGGCACCTGGGTGGATAGAATATCTTAAGCTATGTGCTTCTGCCAGTACCTATTATCTCAAGTCATCAACGTTCAGAACACATAGTCTGTCCTAGTAACAAGCACCCCATCTCTACGTTTGGAGAAAGCCTCCACTTCTCTTCTTAGATCTGCTTCTTTCAACTTATACAATACGGGGTATTCATTCTGTCTTGACGTAACCGCAACAACTAACGAGGGATCTGACCCACTCTGTAGTACTACTCTGCCCTTAGCTGAATCCACCAACAGCACTCCCAATCGGGCTAACCCATGAGTATCTTTTTCTAGCTCTTTTCTACCCTCTTCAACATGACAAATAGTCCCCATGGACATTCTAATCAACGAATCCACCACCACATTTTCCTTGCCCGGGTGGCACAGAACACTCACGTCACAATCCTTCAATAACTCCTACCTCTTTCTCTGATGGAGGTTTAACTCTTTCTGAATAAACACATATTGAAGGCTCTTGTGGTCGGTGAAAACATCCACATGAACTCCATAAAGGTAATGCCTCCATATTTTCAGAGCAAACACCACTGCCTCCAATTCAAGATCATGAGTCAGATTATTCTTCTCATGAACTTTGATCTATCTGGAGGCATAATCTATCACCTTCCCCCACTGCATCAGAATACAACATAGGCCAACTTTTGAAGCATCACAATAGACTATGAACCCATCTGTTCCTTCTGGTAAGGTCAACATTAGAGCTGTAGTTAGTCAAGTCTTCAGCTCTTGGAAACTCTTCTCACATGCATCCGACCACAGAAACTTTACCTTTTTCTAAGTTAGCATAGTCAGAGGAGACGCAATAGAAAAGAATCCCTCTACAAACCGTCAGTAATAACTAGCTAGACCCAGGAAATTTCTAATATCTATTGGGGAAGTAGGTCT
The DNA here is from genome assembly GCA_018107945.1 of Datura stramonium. NCBI lineage: Eukaryota > Viridiplantae > Streptophyta > Magnoliopsida > Solanales > Solanaceae > Datura > Datura stramonium. Next base: position 42,853 of record JACEIK010004916.1, read on the forward strand.
TGGCTAGTATTTCACTTCTGCTATCTTTTGAGGATCTACCTGAATACCCTCACTTGAGACCACTTGATCGAGGAAAGCCAAAGACTTCAACCAGAATTCATATTTGCTAAATTTAGCGAACAACTGGTAGTCTCTGAGCATTCACAACACTATCCTCAAATGGATAACATGCTTCTCCTCCTTTCTGCAGTACACCAAAGTGTTGTCTATGAACACAATGACAAACATGTTCATATACTATTTGAATACCCTATACATCAGGTCCATGAAAGTTGTAGGGGCATTAGTTATTACAAAGGACATAAACCACAAATTCATAGTGACCATACCGAGTTCTGAAGGCTATTTTCGATATGTCACACTCCGTGACTCTAAGCCAATGATATCTTGACCTGAGATCTACCTTGGGAAAACAACTGGCTCCCTGAAATTGATCAAACAAGTCAGTAATCCAGGGTAGGGGATACCTGTTCTTAACTGTAACTTTGTTCAGTTTATGGTAGTCGATGCACATTCTGTGGGTACCGTCTTTCTTTTGCATGGACAACACTGGAGCACCTCATGGGGAGATGTTGGGCCGGATAAAACCCTTATCTAAAAGGTTGTTTAGTTTTTCCTTCAAGTACTTAAGCTCACCGGAGCCATTATGTAAGGAGGAATAGAGATGGGCTGAGTTTTTGGAAGAAGGTCTATACCGATGTCTATTTCTCGCTGCGGAGGGACTCCGGGAAGGTATTCGGGAAACACGTTAGGGAATTCGCTGACAAGTAAAACTAACTGAATCGTTGGGGTATCAAAGCTAGAATCCTTGACCCAAACTAGGTGATAGATGTATCCTTTAGAAATGAGCTTCCTTTCCTTAAGGTAGAAAATAAACCAACCCTTAGATAATGAAAAACTACCCATCCATTCTAAGACTAGCTTATTGGGAAACTAAAACTCGACGACTCTAGTTCTTCAGTCGACTGAGGCATAACTGGAATGTAACGAATCCATGCCAAGAATTTGGTCGAAATAGACCATGTATAAATCTACTATATCAGTTGGGATGACTTTATTCAACACTGAGACTAGGCAGTTTCTGTATACCCGGCTGGCTCTAACTGACTCACCAACTGGGTAGAGACTGAGAATGGTTCTGAGAGAACTTCTAGATTGATTTGAAACAGAACAGCTACATAAGGAGTCACGAACGATAGAGTGGCTCCTAGATCAAGTATGGCATATACATCTAGGTGGAAAAGACGTAAAATACCTGTGACCACGTTAGGTGATCTCTCCTGATCCTAACAAGAAGAAAAAGCATAAAAGCAGTTTTGGCTCTGACCGCCATCAGTACCTAAAGCGTTTCCCTATTAAGCTGAGCGGGCTACTAGGTTTGCTGAAGTGGTAGACTATGATTTCCCCCTTCCTGTCAATGGACACTCTTTTAGCCTGTTACCTAGCTGCCCACATCCAAAGTAACCCTCTTTGCCCAGAAGACATTCACCTGGATGGTTCTACCACACTTAAGATAAGCCGGGTAGCAGTTGCTAGCGCTATAACTCTGGGACTAAGAGCAAGATACTCCACCCTTCCGATCCTTGCGGGATCGAAAAGAAGGGACGCTGGCTAAGGTGGGTGTTGAAGTCCTTTGTTGCTACTATTATGGGAGGCTACTGCTTCCAGAACTATGGTGGACATAATCTGATTAACCCGTTCTAGAACACTTGTTCTGCCGCTCCATATCTTTCAACTTTTCTGTCTCAATCTTCTGAGCATGAGTGATAAGGATGGAGAGGTCGATATCCCTTATGAGCATAGCAGTCCTGCACTCCTTAAGTACCAGGTTTGATACTTTCATTGACGAATTTGAGCATGTGAGCCCTTGGCTTGGCTACCATCTCTGGAGCATACCTCGACAGTTGAGTGAACTCCAACGCATACTCCTCCACGATCCTGCTACCCTTCTTTAAGTTCATGAACTATGCGACCTTAGCCTCCCTCAACTCCCAAGTGAAAAATCTATCCACAAATGCTGTGGAGAACTCATTCCACTCTACTGGTTCTGCTCCTGCTGGTCTCTTTCCTTCCATTGGTCGTACCGAATCTGAGCCACCCCTTTCAACAGGTAGGCAGCAAGATCAGCACACTCCGTGGAACTAACACCCATAATCCGGGTGATCTTCTGCACCTCATCTACAAACTATTGTGGGTCCTCTCCCCCCTTGTATCAATGGAAGGCTGGAGGGTTCATTCGGGTGAAGTCTTCAACCCTAGAAGCCACTACAGACCCATTTGTATTCACTAAAACCACCTACTAGTTCACTTCATTAGTCACCGTCTAATACAGCCGCTGGATTGCCGCTCAGAATTCTACTGAGGACACTTGGTCATCCTGAGGGGCTATTGAAATTGGTGGGGTAGGTCGGTTGTCATTGCCATCCCTCCTTTCATTTATTCATTTTGGAGTCATAGTTTCACTGAAAAAATAGGGCACGAGTTAGTATAACATTTTTAGGATTTAAACCTCAATGCACGATAAATATGAACAAAAGGGAGTTTTCCTAATAACGTATTGTAGCCTCCCTGCCATAAGTGTGGCGCACTTCACACCCATGAAAATGACTCAAGTTAATGCAACTTTCAAAAATCCTAGGGTACTCTAAACCTAGTGTTTTGATACCAAGTTTGTCATGACCCTAGTCTACACCCTGGACAAGACACGGTACAAGTGACCTCAAGCTAACCCATGGCCTATCATTACAATGGTAGGCTAAGTAAATGTAAGTGAAAGCTTTATAACAATATAATCATTCAAGAAAAAATTAGGTTGAAAAGAGTCAAATATACCTGAAAATAATACTAAATATCCATGTTTGACAACCAACTACCTACTGATGAGTTGCTGGGACAAGCTCCCAGCTAACTCTAAAGGCTAACTGAATAAGGAACTAACTAAACAAAACAAACGTCCTCAGAAGATGAGGACTCACCAAGTGACGTTGTTGCTGATATCGTCGGAGGAAACCACAGATGATGTTGTGACTGCGAACCTACGCCTGTATCGTAAAACGATATAGCATAGAAAGTATGCGTTAGTACTTTGAATGTACTGAGTTAGTGAGAGATACAATAAGCATGAAAGAATAAGTAATTGTACTGAAATAACATGAAATGACCAACTAAATACTATAAATTGATAAAACTGAACTATAAGTGATATGGCCAATAATGACTATGGCTGATGGTCATAAACATGTCCTGGGACTGAGACACTGAATTGAGCTAAACTGATCTAAACTAAACTGAGCCTCTACTGACAAGTGGGAGAGTCTATAAACGTGGAGTTCAATGTTTATGCCCCATCTATAGGACCCAATATACCTTTCCAGGGTATAAAGGCATGAACTATGAGAATACTGTCTGGACACATTTAGGCTAATAACCTACGGTAGCAACGTAGTTCTGGCAACTTGAATGCACTGGAAGGCTGGTCCTCTCGGTGCTATGTCCTACTCCTACTGGATAGTCGTAATCTGACTACTGAGCTAGACCTGGATGCACTGGAACCCCAGTCCTCTTGGTGTTAAGTCCTACTCAAACTCGATAGTCCTAAACTGACTATTAAGTTGATAGCTCAAAGCTTGGGTCCAAGAATAGATTAGGGGTACTTATCTTGAAATACCCTAAGAATCTTATCGGACTGGATAATTGAAACTTGCGTTGTCATACTGACCAGAGCTGCTTATCTGGAAGCATAGTAACCGTGTAAGGAAAAAACTAAAACTGGTACTGGTGGTTCTAAGGATGGTCAGAGCTTCATATATGAAAGCGTTGTAACCGTCTGAAGAATAATCTGATAATGGATAACTGATAACTGATAACTGATAACTAATAACTAAGAAGCATTAGTGACACCTCGAGAAAATAACTATAGATAAACTGATCAGATGACAATACTGAAAGATACTGGACACTAACATTCTGACTAATACTGAACTAGCATGCAACTGACTGAGATCCATGTGATAGTAATAACATGGTAATTGCAACACTATCAGAGTCAAGCAATATTAATGTCTAATCAACTATACAAGACTCAAATTACTACATTTATAAAGTTAGGGATAAAACGGTTTTACAGGAAGCATGTAGCAACAGGATCACTAAGTGCTGGAAACATAGCGTGAATACATAGGGATAACAACCTATAAGAATTAATCAGGATCTGGCTACAAATTTTACCATAACTCAAAACTTCAGGGCTAGAACTAATAAGAAATTATGGAAGGGTTTTGGGACACAAGGGAAGAACAATTCCTTTGTTGGATTCCTACATACCTGGAGTAAAATTTCCTAAAAGAAATCCTTGAGAATTTGAGAAGATGATTTAATATGCTAGCTTTTCCCTGAGGAGTCTGTCTGAAACTTCTTTGCTCTAGAGATCAATAGGTTAGTTAAAATTAGAGGGATTTAGTCAGCTATCCCTTTAATTCTCTACAAAATGTGCCCTAAACAACGTAGTTTAGGCCTAGGAGTTTAGGAGATTACAATAAAGCCCTTAAAAATTTTGTAGGAAAATCACACTGCAAATCCCAACGAGGGATTGGATGAGTCATTACCTAAGGGACGACTCGTTACATGCTCCATTGCCAATACTGGTATCATTACTCTGTCAGTTACCATGAGGGACACCACGACTCGTACCGTACCTAATGACTCGTGGTGACCCAATTAATGGAAATATTGCCAAAATTCAATATCCAACCCATACCCCTGCCCATGGCCAACTCCACGAGTCATTGAGACACTTTATGACTCATGGCTGCCTCTCGTGGCATCTCCGAGAAGTCAACCGTGAACCCTTGACCACGATTCACTTGATGGGTCGTGGCCCTGACCATGACTCGTTGCCACTCTCGTGGTCACCCCTTGACCATGAGTTCTTGCCAATCCTCCCCTCACTCCACGAGTTACTCCACCACTCATGGAGTACTTCACTGGTCACTGGATGACTCGTCCTGTGACCTGGTGCAGAATTTCGTAATTTCTCTGTTTGGACCCTCAAGTCTAATCTTAGGGGTTTTCGAGGTATTACAATATCTCCCCCTTGAGAACATTTGTCCTCTAATATGGATCAACATACTGAAAAGCTAGGGAAAGCAACTGTCATATCAACTATGGAACATCTAATCTGAAATCTGACACTGTGACTGACTCCGCACTGAATTACATGAATGAACTGAATTCATTAATCACACATACAAATTCTAACATGAAAAGAATTGGGGCACATGAACTAGACATGAAACTAAATAGAGTACTAAGGAGGGATTTAATACCTGATGCTGAAGCTGAACTGGAAGGGAATAAATGAGGGTACTTAGCCATCATGTCTACTTTTGCCTCCCACATGGCTCCCTCAACTAGCTAGCTCCACCACAAGACCGTTACTGAAGCAACCTCCTTGTTTCTCAACTTACAAACCTAACGGTCTAGGATCTGAACGGGGACCTCTTTGTAAGAGAGACTATCCTTCACTCCCACACTATCTAGTGGCACAACTTTTTTTGGATCGCCGATGCACTTCTTCAACAATAACACATGGAAGACTAGGTGGACAGATGCTAACTCCGAAGGTAATTCTAACAGCTAGGCCACATAGCCAATTCTCCTTAGAATCCCGTAGGGTCCTACATACCTCGGACTGAGTTTCCCTTTCTTTCCAAATTCATGGGTGAAATTTTCAGATAAATCCAATCATCCACGCCAAATTCTAACTATCTCCTCCTCACATCCATATATGATTTTTGTTGGCTCTAAGCTGTCTTCAACCTTTTTTTGATAAGTTGCACTTTCTACATAGCTTCATGAACTGAGTCTGGTCCTATCAATGTGGCTTCACCAACTTCAAATGAACCAATAGGAGACCTACACCTCCTACCATACAATGCCTTAAATGGAGGCATCTAAATGGTGGAGTGGTAGCTATTGTTGTATGCAAACTCGATGAGAGGTAGGTGAATAGTCGATCACACAAGCTCTCAATATATCTTCTAAGGAACTCCATAGTCTGCTCAGCTTCTCCATCTGTCTAAGGGTGAAAAGCTATGCTGAGCTTGACTTGAGTACCGAGTCCTTTCTTAAATGACTTCCAGAAATGCGAGGTAAACTTTGTACTTCTATCTGAAATAATGGATAAAGGAACTCCATGCAGTCTAACCAACTCTCAGATGTACAGTTTAGTGTAATCTTCAGCAGAGTCTATAGTTTTAACTAGAAGGAAATGTACTGACTTGGTCGTCCGATCTACTATCACCCAAATTGAGTCATGCTGCCGACGAGTACGAGGTAGACCTATAATGAAGTCTACATTTACTTCTTCCTACTTCCACGTGGGTATGCTAATATCCTAATTCATACCCCCAGGTCTTTGGTGTTCAACTTTAACCTACTGGCAGTTCGGGCACTTACCCACAAATTCTGTGATGTCTCTTTTCATGTCATTCCACTAGTAGATTTCCTTTAGGTAACAGTACATCTTAGTGGCACCTGGGTGGATAGAATATCTGGAGCTATGTTTTTCTGCCAGTACCCGCTATCTCAAGTCATCAATGTCTGGAACACATAGTCTGCCCTAGTAATGAAGCACCCTATCTCCCCCTTTGGAGAAAGCCTCCACTTCTCTTCTTAGAACTACTTCTTTCAACTTAAATAGTATGGGATCTTCATCCGATTTTGACGCAATTTAAAAATCTAACAAGGATGACCCACTCTGAAGAACTTCTCTGCCCTTAGCTGAATCCACCAATTGCACTCACAATCGGGCTAACCTATGAATATCTTTTGTTAGCTCTTTTCTACCATCATCAACATGAGTAACACTCCGCATGGAAATTCTACTCAAGGCATCCGCCACCACATTTTCCTTGCCCCTGTGGTATATCACACTCATGTTGTAATCCTTTAATAACTCCAATCAGATTCTCTGATGAAAGTTCATATCTTTCTGGCTGAATACATACTGATGATTCTTGTGAACGGTGAAAACATCCACATGAACTCCATAAAGGTAATGCCTCCATATTTTCAGAGCAAACACCACTGCCGCCAATTAAAGATCATGAGTGGGATAATTCTTCTCATGAACTTTAAGTTGTTTGGAGGCATAAGCTATCACCTTAACCCGATGAATCAGAATAAAATTGAGGCCAACTCTAGAAGCATTACAATAGACTATGAGCCCGTATGTTCCTTCTAGTAAGGTCAAAGTTGGAGCTATAGGGAGTCGAGTGTTTTGCTCTTTGAAACTCTTCTCACATGCATCCGACCACTGAAACTTCACGTTTTTATGAGATAGCATAGTCAGAGTAGATACAATAGAAGAGAATCCCTCTACAAACCATTGGTAATAACTAGCTAGACCAAGGAAACTTCTAATATCTTTAGGGGAAGTAGGTCTTGGTCAGTCTTTCATCGCTGTTATCTTTTGAGGATCTACCTAAATACCCTCACATGAGACCACTTGACCGAGGAAAGCCACAGACTTAAGACAGAATTGACATCTGCTAAATTTAGTGAACAACTGGTGGTCTTTGAGAGTTTGCAATACTATCTTCAGATTGTTAGCGTGCTCCTCCTTATTTTTGGAGTACACCAAAATGTCGTCTATGAACACAATGACGAATAAGTCAATATACTATTTGAACACCCTGTTTATCATGTCCATAAAATCTCCATAGGCATTAGTTAGTCCAATGGACATAACCACAAATTCATAGTGACCATACCGAGTTCTGAAAACTGTTTTTGGTATGTCACACTCCCTGACTCTAAGCTAATGATATTGTTACACCCCGTAAGATTCCCGACACATAGATGTCCTATTCGCGTGTTGGTTAAGCATATTTGAAAGCCATACATGCTAGAAAAAGGACCGGGAAAAGATCAGACGAGAAACCTGTCGAACCATCGCGGAAGGAGCCGGGGCAGAGCCCCTCCACGATGGCAGCGTGTCACGGAGGTGGGGCCTCCGCGTTGGCTCCGTGAC